>CM034355.1:6669964-6824128 GCA_019925275.1 Mytilus edulis | reverse complement strand
ACCATAGGACAATTGATAATACGTAAAATAGATTGAACAATTAATATTAAAATTTAGAAAGACAAATTAAAGAGCACTATAACACGTTCTTAAGATAATAAACAACGTCAGTACCTAGAATCTAAAGTTGATACGGAATATTTATCAACACGAAAAAGGATGAGACGTTTTTGGACATAACCCTGATACATCTATGACCTTTCGTTTTTAATTTTTTTGAGTTTGATAGTTCTAATTATTAACATCACTTCAAGGTGGCTATGGTTTGATTTTGGCTATTTATTCTCTGTATCGAAAAGTCCGACGAACATTAGTTTAAACAATATCTATCAACTCATCAAACAGTGGGTTTACAGAATTCATAAATTTTTGTGACAGAATACAAAATGTTCTTTTTGTAAGTGTTCAATTTTGAAGCAACCTTTGTACATAAATAAGGCCGTTAGTTTTCTCGTTTGAATTGTTTTAAATTTGTCATTACGGGGCCTTTTATAGCTGACTATGTGATATGGGCTTTTTTTCATTGTTGAAGGTCGTACGGTAACCTATAGTTGTAAACGTGTGTGTCATTCTCTTATTGAGAGTGTCTCATTGACAATCATACCACATCTTCTTTTTTATATTTAAGTATATTTTTTTCTGCAAGAAATTCTGTGCAGTTTGTCAGCATACGGGGTATATATCTCCCAATTGATACGATATTTCCGTGCTTGCATTTCCTATCATGATTTTCTTGATAGAGGGTTACTGCTCACAAGGAAGCTATTAAACCAAGAGTTCCAAATGGTGAAGTTGAAATCATCCCTTCGTAAATTTTACGGACGCCATCACGAGTTGGTTGACCGTTATGGAATAACCGTTTCACAAATGATATCGGATATGTTCCTTACGTCGTAACTACAATCCCCTTCCCTTTCATGAATGTGACCTACCGAATTAGACTATTTACCGGATTTGTAATCACATAAGCAACACGACGGGTGCCACATGTGGAGCAGGATCTGCTTACCCTTCCGGAGCACCTGAGATCACCTCTAGTTTTTGGTGGGGTTCGTGTTGTTTATTCTTCAGTTTTCTATGTTGTGTCATGTGTACTATTGTTTTTCTGTTTGTCTTTTTCATTTTTAGCCATGGCGTTGTCAGTTTGTTTTAGATTTATGAGTTTGACTGTCCCTTTGGTATCTTTCGTCCCTCTTGTATGATGTTTGTAGACGGTGGTCGTGTATTCTTATTCTTTTATAACGTTACTGTATGAATAAAGGCAACATTATACCGCGGTACGAAATTCATAAATCGATTGAGAAAAAACAAATCTGGGTTACAAACTAAAACTGAGGGAAACACATCAAATATAAGAGGAGAAGTACGACACAACAGAAACACTAAAATGTAACACACACAGAAACGAACTGTGGTATAACAATGGCCACGTTCCTGACTTAATACATGACATTTTAAGAAAACAATTGCAATGGTCTGTTGAACCTGGTCTTGTGGCTAGCCAAACCTCCCTCGTTCATGGCAATGTTAAATATATGACATTATTACATGACAGAACTACAATGCAAATTTATGGGAGAACATATAGGACAGAGAAACACATAAATAATAGCTATCAAAAGGTGCCAGGTTTATAACTTAATACGCCAGACGCGCGTTTCGTCTACACAAGACTAATTAGTGACTCTCAGATAAAAAAAGATCGAAAACCAAAACAAGTACAAAGTCGAAGAGCATTGAGAACCAAAAATTCCAAAAAGATATACCTAATACGGATAAGGTTTTCTGCCTGGGATAAGAACATCCTTAGTATTTAGAATAATTCATACTTTTGCAAACAGTAAATTTATAAAAATGACTTTATAATAGATTTACACATTAACACCGAAGTGGTGACTAACTACAGAATAAAAACAAATACATAAAAAAACCTAAACCAGCACATAAAAAGTCACACCCGAGTTATGAACAGATATATCATGTTATGGAGGGGTATTTGCGAAAAATGCCAGTCAAGGGACTGTAAAATTCGGTCTCACGACTGGTATTTTTCGCAAATACCCCTCCATAATATGATATGTCTGTTTAATTACACCAAATAGATTTAGATTGAAACTCTCTGTTCAGGTGGAGATAATTTTTCTTTTACTTAAAAGCTGTTATTCATTAATGCATAATTTTGAGGATAAAAGGATATTATCATAGAACCGCGGAATCATACGTGAACTAATACGGGTTAGCTCATTATTTTTTATGTAACGTCATATTCGAAATTTTTTGGCGGGAAGATGCTTTAGAGGGTAAAAAAGGAAAATCCGAAATGGCAAATACAATGGTATTTGAGGCAAATTTACCGGCAGTGGTGAAAAACCGGCAAATTCGTTTGAAATGAGGAAAAAATATTAAAATATGCAAAAAATACACTGGCTATCAACCAATCAAAATCTGACTTTCTTATATAAGGTGTAATGACATAAGATATTTCATACATCTTTTTCAGTATTTTGTTTGTAATTATATACATGTCATAACTATAACGCGACTGTAGGAGTATATATATATATATATTGTTACGGCCAGAAATCGCCTTTAAATTGTAGCCAACAAAAGACACAAATCAATAGTAAAATTTAACAATATTTATTATACAAAAGTTTACAAGAAGTATTACACAAATATTACTGTCAACTTAACTGTCAAAATATGAGTCCAATCTTTTATCTTTGTCTGTATCCGGATATCTTTCGGAATCCAATCTGGATATTACGTTCACTACTACGGTCACAATCCAGTATGATGTTGTTTGTAGAATTAAAGTGTCAATCCAAATGAAGTGAATACTAATGTCTATCGATGTCTAAGTCCAAGTCCAAGAGCGAGAGTTTAACTTTAGTGTCTGTATATATATAATTGTCAAGGAAAATTCTAGAACAATCTATACTGGAACATCCTAGAAAGTTATAATGGAAGTTTCTAGTAAAATGTAGAAGTTTATATAACGCATCTTTTATTAGGATCATTCTGGAAAGTTCCAATCATTCTGTAATTGTTCCAGAGATTTCTAAACTGCACAGTTCTAAAATTATTCTGTAAACAACTATCAGGCCACACAATACAAATCAGGCCAACATAAATAAATACAATAATTACAATATCATAACACCTCCCCCCTTTAAAGAAGTTTTAGTGTAACAAAAACTTATCATGAATAAATTGAACAAAAATACAAAGTATATACAAAGTGTTTTAATAAGCTCTAGATAAAGCATCTGCTATTACATTATCTTTACCCTTAATATGTTTTACAATTACATCATATTCCTGTAACAACAAACTCCACCTAGTCAACCTCTGATTCTTGTTTCTCATTTTATGTATGAAGGTGAGAGGATTATGATCAGTACAAACAAGAATAGGATATACAGTGGGATTTAAATATACATCAAAATGTTGTAGTGCTGACAACATTGCAAAACACTCTTTTTCAATAGTTGAATAATTTTTCTGATGTTTATCTAATTTCTTAGAAAAATATGATATAGGCTTCTCAACATTATCATCTGTCTCTTGATACAAAACAGCTCCAATTCCTACATCGCTTGCATCAACGGCAAGTTTAAATTGTTTTTCAAAGTCTGGAGTAATCAGAACTGGACTATTAATTAAAAGTGATTTGCTATTTTCAAAAGCGTTTTGACAATTTTCACTCCAGATAAATTTAGAATCTTTTCGTAAAAGATGAGTCAATGGTTGAACCACAGTAGCAAAATTTGAACAAAATTTTCTGTAAAATCCAATCATGCCTAAATATCTCATAAGTTGTTTTCTATTTGTAGGAGGAGGAAATTTGGAAATAGCTTCCACTTTAGCCATAATAGGTTTCACTTGACCTTGGCCAACTGTATGCCCTAAATAATCAACAGTGGCCTGACAAAATTCACTTTTACCAAGATTAACAGTCAAATTTAATTGTGACAATCTATCAAAAGTATCATACAAATGTGTTAAATGCTGTTCCCAGCTATCACTACATACAATTAGATCATCAATATAAGCATAACAACAGTTCAAATCTTTTATAACATTATTGATCGTTCTTTGAAATGTAGCTGGTGCACTTTTCATGCCAAATGGCATTACAGTATATTGAAATAAGCCATCTGGTGTAACAAAAGCTGATATTTCACGAGCTCTCTGTGTCAACGGAACTTGCCAATAACCTTTCAACAAATCAAATTTGCTCACAAATTTTGCTTGACCAATGTTGTCAATACAATCGTCTATCCTTGGTATCGGATAGGAATCAGATTTTGAGACTGAATTTACTTTTCTGAAATCAGTCACGAAACGAAAGGTTTTATCTGGTTTTGGCACAAGGAGACAAGGAGAGCTCCATTCACCGTTACTCGGCTCAATAATATCATTGTCAAGCATATATTTAATTTCTTTTCTCATAGCTTCAAGTTTGAGTGGATTGAGCCGGTAAGGATGTTTCCTAATTGGAGAAGCATCTCTTATATCAACATCATGACAAACAGCAGTGGTTTTGTTTGGCACATCTGGAAAAAGATTTTTAAAAGAAAATACCAAAGTCTTTATTTCTTTTCACGTTCAAAAGACAGATGTGCAAGTTTTGAGTCTAAATTTGACAAAATTTCTGAATTTTTCAATCTAACTGTCTCTTCAATAGTTTTAGAACTAAAAGGTGGTTCAATTACATCTGGTTTGTCATGATTGTTCTCAAATTTAACCATGCTTAAAGTGGCAACTGGTTTACTCTCACATTCATTAGTACGCTCAAAATATGGCTTTAACATATTAATATGACACACTCTGTTTTGTTTACGCCGACCTGGAGTTTTTACAATATAATTCAAATCATTGATTTTACTCTCTATTGTATAAGGACCACAATATTTAGCCTGTAAAGGATGTCCAGGGACTGGCAAAAATACAAGTACCTTATCACCAGGCTCAAAAACTCTATCCCTGGCATCTTTATCATACCAAATTTTCATCTTGTTCTGTACATTTTTAAATTTTTTAAGACACAAATCAATAGTAAAATTTAACAATATTTATTAAACAAAAGTTTACAAGAAGTATTACACAAATATTACTGTCAACTTAACTGTCAAAATATGAGTCCAATCTTTTATCTTTGTCTGTATCCGGATATCTTTCGGAATCCAATCTGAATATTACGTTCACTACTACGGTCACAATCCAGTATGATGTTGTTTGTAGAATTAAAGTGTCAATCCAAATGAAGTGAATACTAATGTCTATCGATGTCTAAGTCCAAGTCCAAGAGTGAGAGTTTAACTTTAGTGTCTGTATATATATAATTGTCAAGGAAAATTCTAGAACAATCTATACTGGAACATCCTAGAAAGTTATAATGGAAGTTTCTAGTAAAATGTAGAAGTTTATATAACGCATCTTTTATTAGGATCATTCTGGAAAGTTCCAATCATTCTGTAATTGTTCCAGAGATTTCTAAACTGCACAGTTCTAAAATTATTCTGTAAACAACTATCAGGCCACACAATACAAATCAGGCCAACATAAATAAATACAATAATTACAATATCATAACATATCATATATATAATGTATTCAGCCTCTACCAAATTCATGCTGGATATTTAAAGCTAATAAATGAAAATTATTGCTGAGCAATCCGCTGAGGGTTCCTTTATGTAATTTATTTTGAACGATTAATCTCGAAGCTTGAGGTCTGTTGCACCATAATTTCTTATTTTCTCTATTATTATTTTGACAAAGAAGTATTTCCTTTCGTAATTGAAAACTGCCTTCACATACAATCTCATCAATTTCAACGTGAAAAGGATACAAAGGCACCACTTTAATGTCTGAAAGAAACACAGCACTTAAAATATAAATTGATATGATATAACAAATCGACGCTTGAATAATAAGCATATCTTACATAACAGCTTTATTCTCATAAATACAGTAACTGTCATGTGCAACGTCTTTTCCTCTTTATGGTTGCATGGTTTCGTGTCTTCTTTTTTTTTATTAATATATTGAAATGACATGGATTTTAAGATATAACTCCGAACCTACGACTTCACAGAATATATTAAAAAAAATGGTGTTCCTGTTTAAATCCCGTTTCTATTCGTTTGAAATAACGGAATAAGTTCAACAGATAAGTGTTTCACGGCATGGTTCCATTATTTTGGTCTAGAACGCATACCTTCAATAACTGCAAGCAAACGTTTTAAAATGTCGACCCTTCCCGTTTTAATTTCTATTTTTTTATTTTAGTGGACCTACTTTTTTAATAGTTATCAAAGCTACCAGGATTATAATTTAGTACGCCAGACGCGCGTTTCGTCTACATAAGACTCATCAGTGACGCTCATATCAAAATATTTATAAAGCCAAACAAGTACGAAGTTGAAGAGCATTGATGATCCAAAATTCCAAAAAATTGTGCCAAATACGGCTAAGATAATCTATTCCTGGGATAAATCCTTAGTTTTTCGATACATTCAAAGTTTTGTAAACAGGAAATTTATAAAAATGATCACATAATTGATATTCATGTCAACACCGAAGTGCTGACTACTGGGCTGGTGATATCCTCGGGGACGAAACGTCCACCAGCAGTGGCATCGACCCAGTAGTGTAAATAGTTATCAAAGGCACCAGAATTATAATTTAGTACGCCAGACGCGTGTTTCGTCTACATAAGACTCATCTCAATTTAGTACCTACTTTTAATGGTGAATTTTAAGATTCGCGAACAAAATTTAGAAAATTGGTTTCCTAGAAAAACCACGTTGTAATCAGCAGTACGTATAGTAATATTTGACAGTCAGCGGTATGATGAGTAAAAGTTTGTTAGGTTTTATTAATGGACCAATAAAATCATCTATAAATATCAAAATATGAAAGGAGATGTAAAATAGCTTTCGTGTTTAACCTGGACACCCTTTTCGTGCTGTACACTTTAATGATTTTGGGGAAATATATTCATTGTTTTATTTAGGATAACTAATCTATGATAGTGAAATGTAGCATATGATGGTTAATATTAATAGATGATTTTGTTCTAAATTCTATCGAATCATTGAAGAATTATACCTCATTTCCCAACCTGAATCCATATAGAATTAAATACATTTTCCGTTGCGTTAGAAATACATTTCTGTGAATCATCTACACTTTAATGGATTTCATATATTGTCTTTCAATGTTGATAAAAGAACAGTAAACGAAGATTGCGCTGGTAAATAATGTGCCAATCAAACAAGTCTGCACTGGACACATGAGATTACAGCTTGTATAGTTTGTACCGTTAGCTGTCATTGAAAGAGTAATGATATTAATATTATTTTGTATGATCAGATTTAGATGCTATTACACAACAGTGTCTTTGGTATGATGAAGGTTTAAGGGTTATTTCATCGAACCATTTGTATTCTTTTGCTAATTGATTAATGAATTAAATTAGTAGTCCTTTATTATGCAAGCCGCATGCATTGAATGTCAGACCATAACTGTAATTCGTATGGGAACAGTAAATGAAAATGTTCTGAAGTTCTTCCTAATTTTGTACTTTATTTTCTATATGTCAGGTATGGCTTTCCAAAATGTGCAAAAACACATACAACATAGTCAGCTTTTTTAAAAATTAAAACAATTCAATCGAAAAAACCAACAGCCTTACTTATGTTCCACACAATGAACGAATAAAAAATATAATATACAGCTACAGGCGAAAAGCATATATATATATGCAAAGATTGCAGGGAAATAATATTATAATACTGCGATGTGTATGTTAAGTATGTGACTTTATGTAATCGTTGTTATAATGGAAATTGTTATATATATTTTACTTTAATATATTAAGATATAACAATGACTTCATTTGTAACCATACCCCTATCAATATTTAAGCAAATTCTCTTACACAGATGTATAGTAAATTGATTTGTTATGATAATGCTGATATCTAATTTCTTCAAAAGATTATGAAACCAAACAATTTTCATCAAATAAACAAGAAAGTCTTCCGGTGCCAAGTTGGTGTAAATAAATATATTTCAAGAATAAACTTTATTTTTATTCTTACGGTTGTTAATAAACAACTTTGTTTTTGTAATTCACTACACATTACAATAGCATACAGGCTTGTTTTCAGCGGGGAGTTGCGGCTGACATAACGTTATATGTGCTTGCTTGTTAATGAAAGTCTTCCGTCTAGATGCTGACCTTCCCACCCTCTGGATAGTTGTTATTATGTGGCGATCAGATAATAAGTTTCCTTTTATCATTTATGACAAATTGTCGTTAATATATAGAACGCTGCTTTTTTCTTTCCATTTTTCTCCTCTTTATATTAATGTCATGAGTTTATTTTTAATTTCAAATCAAAATTAAAGAAGAAAAATGTACTTGATGGTGATGAGTAATGAAAATATTTCACTGCTGTTTTATCGATTCTATGTATGTTGAATTTTCGTCTTATTTTTTGTTGTTGCACTTCAGTATTTCTGTTGTTTCGTTGTTTTGGTAGATATTTTATAAGGTTCACCATTGTCTGACTTTTAAAAATATTCAAAACTGAAGAATGACGTCACATTCGTACACAATAATTATCCTATTACTTTGTAAACATTTCAATGCCAACACCTACACCTGCGTCATAATCGTGTTCATAAATCGTGATGTTTACTGATAATCCAAGTTATAATTTCATCATTTTAGATTTGTTACCAAATTGTGTTGTTCGATGTTTTTTTTTTAGAAAGGTACACATTGGTGTGTTTATCGTTTTTAGACCTATGCTTCTCTCTGTTATGGATTGCTTTATGAGGAGTTTTCTCGTGGTAATATAACTGTATCTACAACTAAATACTCGTTCTTATGATGATTATCTATACCAAGTATAAGAAAATAACATTTAAAACAAACTACGTGCTTCTGTAGGGCTTTCCTGTATTTACCTTCATTAGGAACGTTTAAAAACAAACATTTGAAGCCATGAATGTATTAATGCGTAGAAACATTAGGATATAAAAATATAGACATATTTATCTAAGGTCAACATTGTACGATAGAGTCATCAGGAATGATAGAATCTGCATTAAAATTTATTTTTTCTATATACTTACCGGTCATCGATAAATAAAAAAATCCACCAAAACTACAGAGCGTTTCGGTCTTACATGTCTGCAGATTATTGTTGAAATAATCCAACCTAATAAAAAAATATGAAGAACAATAAAATTGAGAAAGGAAATGGGGAATGTGTCAAAGCGACCACAACCCGACCACAGAGCAGACAACAATATATTTGCGTTTCAATTAGTCATACTGTATCTTATAGATATGTAAAGTTTGTTTTACTTTGTGTATCCCTCATTTTTCTCTCTCCCATCACTATGCACTATAATTTTAATTTTAATATTTTAAAATATAATTCTTACTCAGACTGTTTCTCGACGTCCGATATTTTTGTTATTTTACTTTTTTCTTTATTAAAAACAAATCGTTATCAAGAAAGATGAACTTTTATAAAATAATTTTGCGATAAACACAACATTTATTGAACACAATTTTAATGTTATCGTTCCTAAGATTCAGCGAGGCCGTTGTTTTTACCAAGTAATTCTCAAATAAACATTATAAGAAAGATTTAAAATGTTTCGTTTAAAATGATGCCAATAATGTTTAGTGTTGATGCGCTATCTTTTCTATGCAATGGTTAAAGCGAACAGCAGACGTGACATATGTCAATACGACAGCATATCAAAGACAAAAATAACAAAGGACATTTTGAGATCAGCATTCCGTCCTCAACAAAATACAACTATTTACAATAGTACAAGCTCTAGTTTATACAATGTTGATAGAAATGTTGTGAATCAATGGTAAAAGAAATCAAATATTTTATAAACAGAATAACACTGGATTCAGATACCATGATTTGATACAAAAGACAATTGACACCATTTGAGAGTATGGTCTCGAGAAATGATTACATTTCATCGGAAGGAGACGATAAATGGCTTACCCGTTAAGAAAGAGAAATATCTCTTGCACGTAAAAGACACCCTTGTAGATTTCAAAAAGGAGCATGTTTATGCCGCTACAAGACAACATTCGCACCTGCAAAGTGAAAATAGATGAATATAAGTTGTAATAACCTGTTTCCCAGTCCACTATAAATATTTATGTGTAAAAAACTGAAAACAACACGTTTAATTATTTCTTGCGTCCGGGATGGGATATGGGATAATGGGATAGTCTTTAACCAGTTTATTCATGTATTATCAACATCTTGCCATGAGGCAGTCAAAGCTATGTGTCTTGAAGTATTAACTGGTACACAATTATGTAACGTCCAGACAGACGTTTATATAATCTATTTCCCTACAGGGTACCATCGTGTATTCATTGATTTTTGTATTCATATGACGTTTTAATTAATGTGTCTAAGTTCGGATTATTTATTTTAAAGTTTTGGGGATATAAATGCTTCCATTACTAAGTAGGATGTTTTAATTAACATACCAACACTAAACAGAACTGATAAGGATATATGTGTACCACAAGATTAAGGAGTACTTGATTTAATAATTATTTCATAACTGTTGTTAGAAACACAATAAAACTAGTTGACTCATTATATTAAATAAGACCATAATATTAGAGATTAGAGTTTCTTATGTTAAACATTTATATTGCGCTTAATTTATCAAAGTCGACTATAGAAATATTTATACAGGTAGACGAAAAGCTCAAGAGAGATGCTATCTTAATTGTACTACTAGAATTAAACGGAAGGGTAAACTATCATTATTTTAAACAGCTTTTTGAGTGTGATAATTAAACGTTGAAAATTTCTACATGTATTTAAGGGAAAAGGTAGTTTTTATTCTCCCATGGGCGACAAAACTTACATTTAACAATTTCACCACAACTAATAATAAAAATACAAAACAGCTATGTGTGGTATTAGTGTAGTATTAGTATTGTATTATTATGTTTTAGAAATTGAAATCAAATGGTATCATATGACCATCCTTGAACTGATCTTCGTTATGGTATTCATGCCTCCCGTCATTTTACACCAAATGTTTGATAATGTGGAAGCTATTCTATGGGTTTCAATTTTTTTTTAAATATACACACTGCAGTTATTCATAAATATATAAAACAAATGTATTATAATTTTGCATTCAATCACAGCGCTCCTAAGTTGACATCCTTCGTCTGTCTTGGATACACGGAAGGACAACCTAAAGCCGAGGAAATGTAATACTACTTTCTAACTATTAATGAAGCCTTTAATATTGATATTTACGTACGTATGAATTATTATGATTTTCACAGTTTCAAAACCAATATCCAGAATACGAACATGAGCCGGAAATATTATTTAAGAAAGCTGAAAGCTTGTAGACTGTTTATATTGAAAATAATAATTGAAATTCAAGCAAAAGACACAGTTTCCTTCAGTCGTATTCCTTGCTATCTTCTTTTATAAATTTTGCATTTGAAATTTAAAATTTGAATGCAGATTAATGTTAATCATATTCAGAAGGTGTACCCTTTTACATCGTTGTAAATATAATAGAATTTGATGCGAATGTCATACAAGTGAGAAGTTTAGCGCTATAAAACCAGGTTCAATCCATCATGTTCAAAATTTTAAAATGACTGTACCTAATCGGCTATATGACAGATGTTGTCCATTCGTTTGATGTGTTTTATCATTTGACTTTTTCATTTGATTAGGGACTTTCCGTTTTGAATTTTACTCGCAGTTCTGTATTTTTGTAATTTTACTTTTTATAAGTCAGGAATATGGCCATTGTTATATTATAGTTCGTTTCTGTGTTTTACATTATAACGTTGTGTCGTTTGTTTTCTCTTATTTTTGAGTGTAAATTCACATTGCGATAAGACGTGTCACGGTACTTGTCTATCCCAAATTCATGTATTTGGTTTTGATGTTATATATATATATATATGTTATATTTGTTATTCTCGTGGGATTTTGTCTATGTGTGTTACATTTTAGTGTTATGTCGTTCTCCTCTTATATTTAATGCGTTTCCTCGGTTTTAGTTTGTTACCCCGATTTTGTTTTTTGTCCATGGATTTATGAGTTTTGAACAGTGGTATACTACTGTTGCCTTTATTTATATGTGTATTCTGCTTTCCAGTGACCACAATTACTTCAAAACGTTAGATGAATGTCCTCCATCGTTGTGATTACAAGTGCTTAAGAAGGTTGAAATATCCTGTTCAGTAGTGATGAATTGCAATATTTCCAGATCTGAAATTTCCTTTCTGAAGTATTCAGTGTTCCAGATGGCGACTTAACAAGGGGAGGGTAAGGCTATTCAAGCTATAAATCGCGTCACTTATTTGAGTAATTGTTCTGATTTAACAAGCACCCCAGGAGCTATCATTTGTGTTGTCTAAACATTTCTAGTCATTTCTAGAATTTGTAGTTTTTGGAAGATACCCGAACGTTCATATTCGATGACAAACGGCTTTCGGAAGGGCATACTTCAGTCTTGAGGAAGTTGGTTTCTACTTGGGTATTAATGTTTCATTTTTTTCTTATTGTGTATCCATTTGCATCATAGGAAAAAACGTCTTTAAAAAATGCTGAAACCAGAGCTCGAGAGTAGGAGTAATATAAATAAGCTTTGTAATCAGCTTTTGGCAAATTCATGCCGGGAGCAACCCGCTAAGACTTTATATATGTTATTAATTTTTGAACGATTACTCCGAATCTTAAGATCGATCGCATTATAATTTCTATTTTTTCTCTTATACAATTTTGACTTATGAGTATTTCATTCCGTAATTGAAAACAACCTTCACGGATATAATCGTCACTGTCAACACAGAATGTATACAACATACCACCTTACAGTCTGAAAGAAATGCAGCACTTAAACCATATATCAATATGGTGTTAGAAATAGACCTTAAAATAGAAGTTTCATTATAAAACATCCTTATTCTCATTACTGTAACTTTAAAAGAGGGACGAAAGATACCAGAGGGACAGTCAAACTCATAAATCGAAAATAAACTAACAAAGCCATGGCTAAAACTGAAAGGGACAAACAGATAAACAATAGCACACATGTCACAACATAGAAAACTAAAGAATAAACAACACGAACCCCACCAAAAACTAGGGGTGATCTCAGGTTCTCCGGAAGGGTAAGCAGATCCTGCTCCAGAAGTGGCACCCGTCGTGTTGCTTATGATATAACAAATCCGGTAAATAGTCTTATTCGTTAGGTCACATTTATGAAAGGGAAGAGGATTGTAGTTACGACGTAAGGAACATATCCGATATCATTTGTGAAACGGTTATTCCCTAACGGTCAACCAACTCGTGATGGCGTCCGTAAAATTTACGAAGAGATGATTTCAACTTCACCATTTGGAACTCTTGATTCAATAGCTTCCTTGTAGGCAACAACCCTCTATCAAGAAAATTATATTAGGTGCGAGATATTTTACTTATTTGCTTGAAACAAAACTATCTTATATGTGATATGTTATCGAAATATGGGACAATACATATTTCGTGTCTTCTATTTTCTACGATTTCTTTGATAAGTTTACTCGAAAATTTTGTACCAGAGCGGCTCTTATTTAGATCCTTTGGCTTCGTATTACTTTCATGAGAAGTGAAAAGTGTACATGCAATGAATGATTCTATAATATAAATCTACAGAATAATCTAACACTTTGAATGAACATTATAATAACTGGTATTAAAATAGAACAAAACTTCTTGAATTTGAATCTTTATACTGAATCACATAACATATTTGTAAGCACAAAACCTGTTCCGATATCGATGACGTCACATATCCTGCTAATCATAATATATGGTGTACCTATCTCAAACCCATCTATACGATTTTGAAGTAGTTAAGAAAATGGCACATCAGTGTTAGTGATGTACGGTATAGTTTAGTGATTTTAGCAAAGAATTATTATTTGAGCATGCCTTCAATAATTGTGAGCATTCTTAAATCAGATATTGTTTTCAAATTTTAACATACTTTCTTGAGAAATTGTTAATAATTGGTTTGATTGTATTTGCAGTCGACAACTGACGACGTGCAAAGACCCTAAAGTCTAGAAAAGTGCATGTGAATAAATATAACAGAGATTACCAAAATTATTATATATCATCAACACTAAATAACTTAATTACATTTAAAAGACATGTAAAAAGACTTCAAGACTTGGCACAGATACGAGAACATGAAAAGGGATCAAATTTCTTCTTTGTTTTTAATTTCTAACCTTTTCGTTTAAATTTCTATCATTTTTTTTTATGAAACCTAATTTAAATGGATATTCGAAAGAGATTATTTTTAAATTGGTTTGCTGAATAAACCATGTTGAAGAACATTATTACATAACTTTCTGGCTGTTGCTGATGTAATGAATAAAAGTTATCAACAAAAATCAGACAAAAGATATAAATTTGCTTTCTTGTTTGACCTGGACCATTTTTCAATGCTGTTTCCTTGAAATCCGTTCGGGAAATATATGTATTCATTTATTAAAGATAACTCATTCACAATAGTAAAGTTCGATATACACTTCTATGCATCATCTACACTTTAATGGCTGTCGTCTTCCAGTAGTAATAAATGAACATTGGAACGATGATATTGATGGTCAATAATGTGCCAATCAAAGAAGTCTGCGCTGGACACATGAGATTACAGCTTGTATAGTTTGTTCCGTTAGCTGTCATTGATAGAGAAATGATATTAATATTTTGTTTTGTTAAGGGCGAAAAGCTTTTACATTGCAGTAATTTTTTGTTTGGTGAAGTCATATAGATTATTTAATCGTAATACACATGTTACAATGCAGTGCATTGTCATAGGTATGGTGAATTCATCAGAAATTAGTATTTTTTTTTACCGAGCGGTTGAAATTTAAATTATTAGTCATACATGTTTCAAGCCTTATGCATTCAATGTCGGACCATTACTTTTAAATTCAATTGGGACGGTAAATGAAAGATTATCTGAGACCTACGGTTAAGATGTCTGGCATAGCTGGGCAACTTTTAAATACATGATTGTGTATATTAAAGAGAGGCGAAAAATACCAAAAGAACATTCAAACACATAAGAAATTAAAGTCGCAACGTTATGGCAAAAACGCAAGAAAAAAGACCAACTATAATTTACAAAACAAAACATAGAAGACTAAGGTTGAAAAACACTAACCCCCCAAAAAAACCGGGATTTATAAGCATGTGAACGAGGCTTAAGATAATGCGATTTGCAAACAATATATTACAATTTTTACATAGTTTTCAAAGCGGATTTTTTTACTTTTAGGTAGCTGGGTTGTCTAAATGTTCGACGATGCATTTTTCTTAAATGTCTGTAGCAGATGTCTGGGTCAATGTACTTTCACATTCCGATATAAAGCTAGAGGTCACGAAATTCCATGATATTTCATTAGGTCCGATAGGGGGAACTTATTTGGTCCTTTTCCAAGAAACATTAAATGATAAAAAAAAAGTTTCAGTGAGAGAATTATAATTTTATAAATATTTCCTAATGATTCAACAAGAATAGGGATCATTAATAAAAAACTGAAACTGTCCTATCGAATTCATTATCATATTATGCCATTGTTTGTTAAGTGATTTTTTTCTGAAAATTTTAAATAAACTTAATGTCATTTATTTTTTTTATAGTTAAATCTTTAAACTTCAAGTTTTAAATTGAACGAAATATTGTTACACCAAAAAAGGTTTTTAGCAACATTACAAAAGGATGCTTAGAAAAAGACACATGATCTACCTCAATTTAAAAAAGTAGAATTTCCGACATACATGTAGCATAAATAATCGAATTCTGATAATTCTTAAATCTACTTGATATGTCTGATGAACCAAACAGCTTTCATCAAATAAAGAAGTACAAAAAATGTAAGCAGGTGTGCAGGTGCCAAGTTGGTGTAAATAAATATAAATCAGAAATAAACTTTATTTTTTATTTTTACGCGTTAATAAACATTTATTTGTTTATCTCAATTGACTAAACATATCATCGAACTCACTTTTGATTTGAGCGGGGGCGTTGTAGCGTACATTACGACGTATATGTTAGTGTTACTTGATCAAAGTATTCCTTGAAAATGATCATTTTCTCAACCCTGGTCTTCGGTGGATAGTTGTTATAATATGGACAATCAGGTCATAATTTTCCTTTTATCATAGTAGCAAGTTTCCGTCACTCATACATGTATCATTCGCTCGTTTTTCTTTCACTCTTTTCATAATGTTTTAATTCATGTAATATTTTGGGAAGGGTTAACAATACTTGTTTTGTTATAAGTGTCAATCAACATAAAAAAAAATAGAATGTCATTTATTCGAAGAAGAAAAATGCATCGTTCAAAAATTTCTGCATTAATTTTTTTTACTGTCCGTTTTTGTTGATTCTATTTCAAATAATGATTATGATTTCTAAGAACTCTTAAGAATGTTAAACAGTTTGTCTATATAAAAATAAATCAGGTAACATCCAATCATGAACTCGTGCTATTAAATAATTGGAGTCTAGTTTACTGACCTGACTTACATAAATTTTGAATTTTTTCATTGTGGTTTTATTATATTCATTTGGTATATCAAAGCCTGACGATACCAAACGTCATGTGGAGTCGCGGTAACTTGCTTGGCTCGAGTAGGAGATCTTTGGTTCATTTTCAGACTGAAATAAACCCAAAGACAACAAAATTGGTATTGTCCACTTCCCGAATTAGCACGCAGCATATGGAGGAATAGAAACTGCTCGGTGTAAGTATACTCTTCGTGATATGGCCGACATAACTATCTTTTGATCGAGATACTACGTCAAATATACATCTTTAGATATTAGCATGCTTGTTTAATACATAGCACGGTTCATATTCATATCCCATCAACATGTGTGTGTGCTGAATTATGCATGTTATAACTAAAACTGTACATTCAGTGGCCAACCAGCCATCCAACCGTCTTGAATGAATCACTTCAAAGCTTTCCTGAACACAGTGACTACCTCTTAATAATTTCATAATTGTCACAATGTGTTTCTTATTTTTTGAATCAAATTAAAACTCTAGTTGCACATTTTTAAAATATGCGCCAGTTCATGATCAGGTTAGAAAATGTAAGATAAGGTAGCGCATTCAAGGTTTCAATACGACAAGGTACATAATAAATGTAGTTGCCAAAATGAACGAAATAACGAAATTAATGATGGTGGCTTTTTTGTGGTTGTTTTGTAATGTTAATGGGTTTGAACCAGACTTTTAAAAGTGCTTTACATAACAAAAACTTATAAAACTTCTAATACTTTAATAAATTAATTTTAATAACAGAATTCATGTGATCTGTGTTATTTCAGGACCTGATTAAACTAAATCTAATTTAAAACAATATTGAACACGAACTATCAATAACATTATCTAGTTCTTCTCTAATGTCGTAGACAATTATATGTTATACTGTTTGATGTTGTTTGAAGTAAATACAATATAGCACAAATTAAAGTAAAAAAACACCAACTTGAATTTTTTTTTCTGCAGAATTATCTTTTTGATATTGGTATGCTGCAATATCGATTTCTTTCAATTTTAAATTATTAGATTAAAATTAAACATGATATAATATTTTCATTTTTAAATGTTTTTACTACCAATATATTGATATATTGTTGTAATTTTTACATACCTACGTGTTCTGCTTAACTATATACCACTCAGCAGATGTCTACTCACCTAATTCATTGTATACATTTTTTGTATATAACCGGTTCAGCTGATTCTGGACAAAAATATATGGATTTCAAAAAATATTATGAAATTTTGTCAATACAGACATCCAAGTTGAAAAGTCTACCTAATGCCTAACTATATTTTCGCTAGTAAAGGGTAACAATCCAGTCCTCTTGTGATTGAATCATACCTTGGCTAGTGAAGTTGCCCAAACTAGGGAAGTTAGGAAATTAGTTGACGATCTTGGTATAACGTTAGTAAACAAATCTGGTATCGGTTTGGGATTTTAACAGGTTCACCATTGTTTGACTTTTGGAATTTTTTATTACCGACGAATGATGGCATATTCGTACACAATCATTTTGCTTTCCCTTTGTAAAGATATATGTGCCAACATCTACTTTGAAATCAAACATCATACCATTTGAGGACATATTCAAACTTCGGTGCACTACTTTATATTTCATATTTAAGTTTTAGTAGATTTAGAAGCTCAAAATTTTGTTAATTTTATCTACTTTTCAGACGTAAATCAGACTATCATCATCTGACCTAGAAAATTTAATTCGTTCATGATAACGAGATCATCACGATTTTTTGAATCAGCTCAAATGTCATTCATATTACTGTAGAACATTATATAATAATCAATTGTAAGAGTTGTGACATAGAAAATTGTCAATTATCATACACTATATACTAAGTAGTAATAATGTGAACTGCGAATACTTAACACCTTTTAGTCATCACACCTTTCTCTTTTTTTAAATAAAAATATCTTCTAAGCTTTATCATTATCGTTCTCTTTACGTAGCTACGTTTTTTCTTAAACATTTCAGAATCCCCAAATACATGTATTTGTTTGTCAAACATACAAGTAGTCCTTGAATACCAGATTTAACCATACATATTCAATATAAGTGTTGTTTTTTTCTCATAAAACTATTAATCGCTGTAATATCAAGCTCTTAAACTATCTTACTTTATCTAGGTCAGCTTTACCACGCAATTACATGTACTTGAAAAGGAAATATGGCCGTCATAATCAGCTGGAAATATTCTGCTTCGATTTATTTCTGTATAATGGATTGATCTTATGAACAGATTCTTTGATGCCAATTCGAGGACAATAGGACAAAAGTGTACTTTGTTATAACAATAAGATGATGTATGATTGCCAACCAGACAACTTTAAATCAGAGACCAAATGACCTGCATTGTCTATTTTATACCGTATGCAACAAGATGATTTTCACTAGTATCGTAGGTCAGGGTTAGTGGAGCTGAAGCCTTTTTGTCGAATCTGACATCATCCCCGATTTTGATGAGACTTATGTTTATACTCGATCTTTTGTTATCAGTCTTGTATTTTGTGGACTTGTGTTGGACTGTTTGTCTTTTGACATTGACATTATGTGTCTTTCTTTAATTCAAGTTTTGGTTGACTCTTGGTATAAAGTTCTTATTTATATGTTGTTTAGTTACACTTTTTAGAGGTGGGAGTAAAGATCAAGGAATATTTTCTTCGTCAGAACCTCGTTTGTTGTTATCTTTATTTATATCATAAGTTTTACTTTTTGTCTATGTGGTGTTCTTTAATAGTTCCTGCTCAATTGTTCCTAACAAATTTTTATATCTCACTGATAGAGCTTGCACTTGATATACATTTGTACTTTACTGACATTTGTCTAATATTTAATTCGTATAGTTTAGCTGAAACGTTTTGTTTTGTTTTATTTAGTTGCTTCCTTTTGGTTAAAAATCCAATAACTGATTTTTAACTGAAATAATAATTAATGGAGTAAAATAAATAAAAATTTCCTAGTTATGCTTTACTAGCATTTATATTAGATGTATCCCTTCCCTTAAAACATTATTATAAACCTAATATTGATTTATATCCAATTTTAAGGAATTTACATGTGACGTTACTTTTTGTAGCGTCGATACATTCGTGTGACAGACACATAGGTCCTAATTCTGTTAAGCTGTTTTGTGTACTGTCCTAAATTAATTTTAGTTATTCGTTGTTATTCGGTAGATAACATGTCGAAATGAACTCTTATATTATTTATTTATGCATGTCTCTGTCTTGATGATCTTGTATTTATTTGTACTGTATTCCCTTCATTTGGTATTGTCATTTTTGCAGTTCAGTTAACATTAACATTAAGCGTGAGGTTTGGCAAGCCACAAAGCCAGGTTCAACTGACCATGTTTTTCTTTAATTATCCTGTACCCAGTCAGGAATACGACAGTCATCTAATATTTCGTTTTCATGAATGTTGCCCTGTCCTTTGTTTTTTGTTGCACTTCAGTGTTATGTTGTTTCGTTGTTTTCCTCTCATAGTTGATGTGGTTTCATCGAAATAAGTTTGTAACCCGGAACTGTTTCTCTCAATCGATTTATGACTTTTAAACAGCGGTATACTACTGTTGCATTTACTAGTATCTATATGTAAGTGTTCCGAAGACCTTGATCTGCGGTGCAAGATTAGATTTAAGTCATAGTGTCTTATTTACAAAACGTTGGTCAGGTAGACCTTCCTTACTATCTAAGATCATCTCCATTGATTCAATACCAGTAATGTATGCCATACAGTTACTAAAACCTCGACATGATCGCACAATGTATTTAATATTTGCTAATATGTTTGATCTATATGCCAACACAATGTTGACTGATGTATCCCTATTTTTGACATTTTCACCTATTGTGTCTGTTTGTGCTTCATATTTAGACCTTTTTCTCGAAATAACTACTGATGGTAGGTTAAATACCAAAATTTATGACAAACGCGATGATTTTAATTTTCCTATAGTCAACTTTCCATTTCTGTGTAGCAACATCCCAGCGGCACCAGCATATGGAGTATATGTGTCTCAATTAATACGTTATTCTAGAGCTAGCTCAAAGAACGTTAATTTTGTTGATGGAGAAATACTGCTTTTTCAAAAGTTGCTAAATAAAGGCAACAGTAGTATACCGCTGTTCAAAACTCGTAAATCGATGATCAAAAAAACAAAATCGGGGTAACAAACTAAAACTGAGGGAAACGCATTAAATATAAGAGGAGAACAACGACACAACATTAAAATGTAACACACACAGAAACGGACTAAGCATTAGACAAAATCCGATGAGAATAACATATATAACATCAAAACCAAATAATTTGGGATAGAAAAGTACCCTGACACGTCTTATAGTAATGTGAAGTCACACTCAAATATAAAAGAAAACAAACGACACAACAGGAACACAACGTTAAAATGTAACACACACAGAAACGAACTATAATATAACAATGGCCATATTCCTGACTTGGTACAGGACATTTTTAAAGAAAAAAATGGTGGGTTGAACCTGGTTTTGTGGCATGCCAAACCTCCCGCTTTAATGGCAATGTTAGATATAACATTAAAATGACAACATAACATTAAAATGACAACATAACATAACAGGACTACAATACAAATAAATAGGAGAACATATTAGACAAAGAAACACATGAATAATAGCTAACAAAAGGCACCAGGTTTAAAATTCAATACGCCAGAAGCGCGCCTCCTCGTCCACACAAGACTTACCAGTGACGCCCAGATATAAAAGTTCGAAAGTCAAAACTAGTACAAAGTTGTGCAGCACTGAGGATCAAAAGTTCAAAAAGGTTGTGCCAAATACGGCTAGGGTTTTCTGCTTTGGATAAGACAGGGCTATGAATTAATCAAATTAAGGTCATCACTCAAGAAAGTTTACGGTCGCCATCATGATCTGATTGGCCATTATGACAACAGTGTGTTAGACATCATATCTGATATTCTTCCTAAGTCATAATAACCTGCCATTATTACCGAACTGAACAAAGAAATAACACGACGGGTGCCGTATACGATGCAGGAAATGCTTACCCTTCCGGAGCACCGGATTTCTCTTCCGGTTTTTAGTGGAGTTCGTGTTGTTTCTTATTATTATTTGTAACTGTTGATGTAAATGTCTTTTGGTTTGATGAGTCTTTGTTTACTTCTTGTTTTTGATTGTTATTGTCTTGTTCACGCATCGTTGTCAACATAACGGAATTTAATGCGAATGTCATACAGGTGAGAAGTTTATCTAGCTATAAAACCAGGTTCAATGCACAATTTTCTACATAAGAAAATGCCTGTACCAAGTCAGGAATATGACAGTTGTGATCAATTCGTTTGATGTGTTTGAGCTTTTGATTTTGCCATTTGATTAGGTACTTTCTATTTGAATTTTCCTCGGAGTTCAGTTTTTTTTTAATTTTACTTTTTTTCATAAGTTATTTACTCTTAGCGTATGTGTAAAATGTAACTCGAAGTTATTTAATTGTTTCATTTTCACATGTACCCTGATTAGTAGTCTATATGTGTACAATGACACAATTATATTCAATGCTTTGTACATTTTGTTATCGCTTTTATTTAGGTTGAATGAAACAAATAACAATACAAAAATGAGGAGATGTTGACTGATTGGAATGAACTTGAGATAACTATACAATCGAGTTAAAATGAGGTAGCGGTAAGCAATAATAGGTAACCGTTCTGTCTTCAACATTTAGAAAACCCAATACCGTGTAGTCGGTTCTGAAA
This sequence comes from Mytilus edulis, assembly GCA_019925275.1. Classification (NCBI taxonomy): domain Eukaryota; kingdom Metazoa; phylum Mollusca; class Bivalvia; order Mytilida; family Mytilidae; genus Mytilus; species Mytilus edulis. The sequence goes on along the minus strand of CM034355.1, from coordinate 6,801,682 downwards.
AATACTAGCACGAAAAATATGAAACAATGCAAATAATGAAGGTCATTTATTCCAATGCTAAGATGTCTAAACAAGTGCCCGATCTTACTTTCTAAAGGATTGTACTATACTATTATTGATGATTGACTGACATACAGGACAACATCAGAACTATATGAATTTTATGTAGTATATTTATGGTGTGAATAAATAAGAAATGAATAAAAAATCTAATTCATCAAATATAATTTGCTATTACCTTTGAATTATTAAAAAATAATAATACATCATTGCTACAAAAATGTAATTGACCATAAAGGTAACATGAGAACTTTTTTTTAAATGTGTTTCATTCAATTAAACCTAATGAAAACGTACAAACTTCCTTTTAAGATATAGTTGATAAATCATAATTGGCGAACGTAAACTACTTTTAAATTGCAATAAAATTGGTATAAAAAAATGTGTTAACAAAATAACGAACTCCACTGTAAATTCAAAAGGGAAAAGTCATTGTTGTATTAATGAGGAAAAGGTAAAACGTTGTCGAACTATACAGGCATCAAATATGTTTTTCTTGAAAGCATGCTTCAAGTATGTCCGATTATGTCAAACGCGTCTGACGTACATATGAAATTTTATTCCTGGTATCTATGATGAGTTTATCTGCAGGTATAATATACCTATTCTTGAAAGCAAGCCTCAAGTATGGCCGGATATTGTTATAACATTATACACTCCATATATTTTGGAAAAGGCTACACTACTTTTTCATATTTATGTTTGGTTGATATCGATGATGTTTGTTTTCTTTGGAGTGTTTTCTGCACTGTTGATTATCGTTTGATCATTGTGTTATGTGTCTTTCTTTGTCATGGTTTTACTTTCTGTTTGTTTTCTTTGGAGTGTTTTCTGCACTGTTATTTATCGTTTGATCATTGTGTTATGTGTCTTTCTTTGTCATGGTTTTACTTTCTGTTTGTTTTATTTGGAGTGTTTTCTGCACTGTTGTTTATAGTTTGATCATTGTGTTATGTGAATTTCTTTGTCATGGTTTTACTTTCTGTTTGTTTTCTTTGGAGTGTTTTCTGCACTGTTGTTTATCGTTTGATCATTGTGTTATGTGTCTTTCTTTGTCATGGTTTTACTTTCTGTTTGTTTTCTTTGGAGTGTTTTCTGCACTGTTGTTTATCGTTTGATCATTGTGTTATGTGTCTTTCTTTGTCATGGTTTTACTTTCTGTTTGTTTTCTTTGGGAGTGTTTTCTGCACTGTTGTTTATCGTTTGATCATTGTGTTATGTGTCTTTCTTTGTCATGGTTTTACTTTCTGTTTGTTTTCTTTGGAGTGTTTTCTGCACTGTTGTTTATCGTTTGATCATTGTGTTATGTGTCTTTTTTTGTCATGGTTTTACTTTCTGTTTGTTTTCTTTGGGAGTGTTTTCTGCACTGTTGTTTATCGTTTGATCATTGTGTTATGTGTCTTTCTTTGTCATGGTTTTACTTTCTGTTTGTTTTCTTTGGAGTGTTTTCTGCACTGTTGTTTATCGTTTGATCATTGTGTTATGTGTCTTTCTTTGTCATGGTTTTACTTTCTGTTTGTTGTCTTTGGAGTGTTTTCTGCACTGTTGTTTATAGTTTGATCATTGTGTTATGTGTCTTTCTTTGTCATGGTTTTACTTTCTGTTTGTTTTCTTTGAAGTGTTTTCTGCACTGTTGTTTATCGTTTGATCATTGTGTTATGTGTCTTTCTTTGTCATGGTTTTACTTTCTGTTTGTTTTCTTTGGAGTGTTTTCTGCACTGTTGTTTATCGTTTGATCATTGTGTTATGTGTCTTTCTTTGTCATGGTTTTACTTTCTGTTTGTTTTCTTTGGAGTGTTTTCTGCACTGTTGTTTATCGTTTGATCATTGTGTTATGTGTCTTTCTTTGTCATGGTTTTACTTTCTGTTTGTTTTCTTTGGAGTGTTTTCTGCACTGTTGTTTATTGTTTTGGTAATTTCTTTGGCGTAGTTTTTATTAATGTTTATTTCACCAGGTAGGTGAAATTTGGTTAGTGTTGTGGTTTTTGAAAATGCTTCACGGACTTCGAGGCTGTCATCTTGGATATCGAGATCGAAAAAACGTCATCGGTTACAAAGCCTTATTATTTGTGAAATATCCTTCAATAAAACCTGGTAATAGTAAAATTCCAAAATAACATCAAAACCGTATAAAGTCAATTTGATATGAGAAACCATGTTCCATTGACTACCTCTTCTTCGTAAAAATACCCCCATGAGGAACCCACAGCCCACCAGCACCCGTACCAAGTTGGTAACCAAAATGAGTATAAGAAACGTATAATATCGTTTTCTGTGTGCGCAATACGTACTCCTAAAAATCACTAGATAGTAACCTTGAATAAAAATCCACCACTTTGAATTAAAAAATTGTAATCCGAATTAACGAAAAAGCACAAGTCTTGCTATACAATGGAAATGCGCATAATTACAATATGGAGTCTGAAATCAGCAAACACCACTTAACAACTTATATTATGACCCCCTTATTACCACGATATTTAATTTAACCTTGCAAAATTTAATAATATAGATATGTCTATAGATCGGCACTTTCTTAAGATTGTTTTTTTACCAAAACATATTGTGTAAAGGGATTACATGGGGACTAGCCAAACAATGACAACTTGAAGGACGTTTATTCTGTATAAACAGAATACTTATTCCTATTGCAAGTGTGATAATCCATTATAATTAGGATTTATAATAGCTAACGGTCAAGTCGGTTTAATTCAAGGTGTCCTACACAATCATTTTATAGCATGCTTATGGTTTTGACAAAGACGACACCCAAACAGGTCAGAAATGGAGATACCGTGACATTTATCAAAATAAGGAGATGTGATACGATTGCAAATGAAACAAATATCCACCAAATGTCAAATGAGTGAATTTAAGCAATCACAAACTAGTCAAAACATTTACTAAATTTTATCATCGGAATAAGGACATCATTCGTAAATATAGCTCAACATGCAGACTTCTTATACGTTCAGGTATTTCACATCCAATTTTTTATGGAAATATTCTTTATAAAGCACAAAAGTGTCAGTATTCACCTCAAAAACTAACAAAACCTTTGAATAGACTTATTAAGAAGGGATATAGTTACGATACTGTTGTCAGGTCATTAAAGATTGCATATTTTGGCGTTAATATTGATTCACTTATAGGGTCTTTGCATCGGAACTAAACACATTTATTAAAAAACCAGTTGTTGGCATGACACGGGTTATGTTCTTCTCATATATGTTATGATGTTATGATACTAAACCCCTAACGGGAAGGATTGTGCCTGATGTTCATATGATAAAATCATAATCTTTCAGTCAGTTTAATTGAAGTCTGGAGCTGGCATGTCAGTTAACTGCTAGTAGTCTGTTGTTATTTATGTATTATTGTCATTTTGTTTATTTTCTTTGGTTACATCTTCTGACATCAGACTCGGACTTCTCTTGAACTGAATTTTAATGTGCGTATTGTGATGCGTTTACTTTTCTACATTGGCAAGAGGGTTGAGATCTCACAAACATGTTTAACCCCGCCGCATTTTTGCGCCTGTCCCAAGTCAGGAGCCTCTGGCCTTTGTTAGTCTTGTATTATTTTAATTTTAGTTTCTTGCGTACAATTTGGAAATTAGTATGGCGTTCATTATCACTGAACTAGTATATAGAATTAAATTCAAAACAGTGTGGCTGTGGCCATTGATTGACCCATTAAATTCATCCATTGACTGGGACAATTTACGTGAACATTTGTCTGTAACGACCACTGTTCACGATGTACCTACGATAGACATTTAAACTGTCGGGTCAGCAAAGGTTTCTTAACGCCTTTAATTATAAAATAATTCGAAAAATTAATCAGGAATAACCTTTATGTTTTGATTTATATAATTGATATCAATCAAAACATCGTGTTATTTCTGATTAATTTTTCGAATTACTTTATTAAGGTGTTGAGAACCTTTGGTGACCCCATAGTTTAAGTGTCTTTAAAAAGTACATAGTGAGCAGTGGTCGTTACATACAAACGTTCACCTAAATTGTCCAAGTCAATGGATGAATTTAATGTGTCAATCAATGGCCACAGCCACACTGTTTTGCATTTCATTCTCTTTGTTTAGGGGCCAGCTAAGGGACGCCTCCGGGTGCGGGAATTTTTCGCTACATTGAAGACCTGTTGGTGGCCTTCTGCTGTTGTTTTTTTCTTTGGTCGGGTTGTTGTCTCTTTAACACATTCCCCATTTCCATTCTCAATTTTAATTATAGGCAACCGTATGGCCTTCAACAATGATAAAAACACAAAATGTATGGTCGGGTATAAACGGTTCCCGACATGAAAAATATGAAACAATGCGATTGGAAAAACAAACGGCCTGATTTATAACAAAAAAATTTAGGAAAACACGTACGTCAAATTTAAACCAACGACAACCACTGAACTACGGTCTCCTTAATTTGGACATGAAAATTAAAAAAAGTGGCTGGTTTATACACGTTTGTGAGCGTTCAATTCTCCACATAACCGTGAACAGTGGTGTAGCTGTACAACATAAGAACAAACTATAAAAATCAATTGAAAAAATTGGAGAATTGTCTCATTGGCACTCACACCACATCTTCCTATATCTATTAACTCATCAAATGAAAACAAATAGAAATATGTCATACAAAAATACAAAGTGGACCTATACAGAGGGTACTTGTACATCCATACAACAAAAAGAGACTTAGTACAAATCTGAGAGTACTCTCTGTTACTGACAGCTCACATAGAAATTAAAATTGAACGGTTTCTTGAATAAAAGGTTTAATTTGAGTGCTTAAACGTTCTAGTGGATATTTCAAAAGGAAATGTTATGTAGCTTTTGGAAACCAATGTATCATAGATTTTTAAGTAACATTTAAAATATTCTTGTATAAAAGTACTTGATTTTGACAAAGCAATTCCCGTGTGTTACTGCTCAAGTTGAAAAAAAGGCACTGATATTCATTTTAGCCGTACGCTTCGTGTTTTTTATATAAGATATTAATAAACACTCCAACATAACACCACTTACAGCAAAGACGTTAACCTACATGTAAATGACTTACCAAAACTAGCAAAATATATTGTTCTTGATTGATATAATGGTTTAAAGAATTTTAGTTGGATTTATTATTTTGCCTCGAGCTTATACTATCACGTTAGATGCACCAAGCGTTCTTCGGGGCAGTACAGAAACGTCGAACAAAAAGTATACAACTGTGTAATTTAAAACATTGCCAGAATGTAATTTAATTTGCACAAAGCCTTTACAAAAAAATGTGTATCTCGTATAGCTTTGATCAAGCTAATTTAAAAGTTCAGCAAAATTATAATATTGTGGAAGAATTGAACGGTGAAAAAAACCAATATATATAAACTAAAAAAGAAAAACAAGAATGAAAGAGCTTTAACATTAATTTGAGAAAAAGATTTGAATTATATGCTTTCATGTAAAAAAAAAAAAAAAGATAGAAAGAAAATAGTCCTCTGTTTTCTAATTCCTGTTACAAATCAGGGGAAGTGGTTTGATTTCCAAAGTTGATGCAGTAAGCAACTATAGATAACCATAAGGCATTCGACAATGAACAAAATTTATATAGTTTAGTCATCTAAGACACCGACATGACAAATATGTTGAACAATTGAAATTAGAAAACCATGATTTGTAACAGATAACATTAAGTAAATCTACCAGTATCATGAAATAATGTTGTCACACTTTTTTTATAAATCAAATTGTGTTATGACGTAATGTAAAATAGAATAATTACTTACCCTCAATTTCTATATCAAAGTTCACTTTAGTTTATAAAAATTGACATATACGCTTGGAAATAAGTATCGCACAACCATGACTTTTTTCAATTAAAATGTGTTTTGCTTTGTTTTAATTTACATACCATAGACTTGCCAGTAGCTAAAAGAACAGCTCGCTGTATATAAAAAATGTATATATTTATCGATTCAGTGACAAATATACAACAGCAGGAATTCTATTATCAAGAGTTTGAAGTTTCTGTATAAAATAAGGAGATGAAATTTCTATAATCCGTCAGAATGACGTGGATTTAAGCACCTATCTATTATAGATCACCATCCGTGCTTCAACAACGAGAAAAAAAAACATAGCGTATAGTCATCTGTAAGAGCCACCGACATGCAACAATAATTCTAGTATGTTGAATGCAAACCTTGTAATACTATGTTAAATCTTAGTATGTTGAATGCAAACCTTGTAATACTATGTTAAATCTTAGTATGTTGAATGCAAACCTTGTAATACTATGTTAAATCTTAGTATGTTGAATGCAAACCTTGTAATACTATGTTAAATCTTAGTATGTTGAATGCAAACCTTGTAATACTATGTTAAATCTTAGTATGTTGAATGCAAACCTTGTAATACTATGTTAAATCTTAGTATGTTGAATGCAAACCTTGTAATACTATGTTAAATCTTAGTATGTTGAATGCAAACCTTGTAATACTATGTTAAATCTTAGTATGTTGAATGCAAACCTTGTAATACTATGTTAAATCTTAGTATGTTGAATGCAAACCTTGTAATACTATGTTAAATCTTAGTATGTTGAATGCAAACCTTGTAATACTATGTTAAATCTTAGTATGTTGAATGCAAACCTTGTAATACTATGTTAAATCTTAGTATGTTGAATGCAAACCTTGTAATACTATGTTAAATCTTAGTATGTTGAATGCAAACCTTGTAATACTATGTTAAATCTTAGTATGTTGAATGCAAACCTTGTAATACTATGTTAAATCTTAGTATGTTGAATGCAAACCTTGTAATACTATGTTAAATCTTAGTATGTTGAATGCAAACCTTGTAATACTATGTTAAATCTTAGTATGTTGAATGCAAACCTTGTAATACTATGTTAAATCTTAGTATGTTGAATGCAAACCTTGTAATACTATGTTAAATCTTAGTATGTTGAATGCAAACCTTGTAATACTATGTTAGTATTTGAGACTTGAACCTCATGACTTAAATAAAGGCAACAGTAGTATACGGCTGTTCAAAACTCATAAATCCATGGACAAAAAAAATAAAAAAATTCGGGGTATCAAACTAAAACAGAGGAAAACGCATTAAATATAAGAGGAGAACAACGACACAACACTAAAATGTTACACACACAGTAACGGACCAAGCATCAGACAAAATCCTACGAGAATAACAAATATAACATCAAAAACAAAAACAAAGCTTTGAAAACTTTTTGAAATTATGTAATTTAGTTCATTATTAAAAGTGAAATGTCAGATATGTGTGATCATTAATAGAAGCTATAAATCTGATGTCAGACAGAACTCTTGGCATCAAGATCAATATGGTAGATACAAGTAATTAACACAATCTTGATCGTTGATTAACGTAGAGTGTAATGAACCATCTGATTAAATTGAAATTTGTGAGGAAAACGTTAATATAATGTATAACAACTACCATGCAAGGCTGTTAGTCGATGTCAAGTTTGTTATATGTATCAGCTGTTTTCCTAACCACGTTTTGTTGTTTAACTTCCGAATAGATGATTTACATACATAAATATATGTTTTTGGTAAAGTTAATTATATTTTCATTTACATCAATGCTATTAACTATTTGAGGGATGAGCAACAATTGAGATAAACACCAATAAGTTATAACCTTGTTCTTCTGATGTTCAATTTTACGCTTTTTCTTATTTGACCTTTAATTTTGTTTTCCCAAAATAAAACAAAAAGCAATTGTCAAATTCTATAACTCGTATATTCAATAGAGCAACCAAATATTCAAACAAAAATAAAAAAACAAACAAATTTAACAGAAGTAATATACACACTACAGAAGATTGAAATAGCTACGATTTTAGTATTTCTACGACACCTACAATACCAACAATGCTCAAAGAACGCCTTTACCAGCAAAGTTATTGCAAAGAGGACTTACAATTCAAATGAAACCTTACATTTACGGGTAAATTTTGATGCCCAGGGGCCGGGTTACTTATTATAATACGATTTAGTTCAATATCAACAGGGCCGGATAATCGCGAAAGATTGTCATAATGTAGTCTTTCGTCGTGTTTCTCTGGCAATAGTAGGAATCATTAAAGTATTGTCGACTTCTCTGGCAATAGTAGGAATCATTAAGGTATTGTCGACTTTTAAGATTTAAGATTGTAATAAAGCGTTTCTCTGGCAATAGTAGGAATCATTTAGTATTGTCGACTTTTAAGATTTAAGATTGTAATAAAGCGTTTCTCTGGCAATAGTAGGAATCATTTAGTATTGTCGACTTTTAAGATTTAAGATTGTAATAAAGCGTTTCTCTGGCAATAGTAGGAATCATTTAGTATTGTCGACTTTTAAGATTTAAGATTGTAATAAAGCGTTTCTCTGGCAATAGTAGGAATCATTTAGTATTGTCGACTTTTAAGATTTAAGATTGTAATTAAGCGTTTCTCTGGCAATAGTAGGAATCATTATGGTATTGTCGACTTATAAGATTTAAGATTGTAATAAAGCGTTTCTCTGGCAATAGTAGGAATCATTATGGTATTGTCGACTTTTAAGATTTAAGATTGTAATAAAGCGTTTCTCTGGCAATAGTAGGAATCATTAAGGTATTGTCGACTTATAAGATTTAAGATTGTAATAAAGCGTTTCTCTGGCAATAGTAGGAATCATTAAGGTATTAAGATTGTAATAAAGCGTTTTCTCTGGCAATAGTAGGAATCATTAAGGTATTGTCGACTTTTAAGATTTAAGATTGTAATAAAGCGTTTCTCTGGCAATAGTAGGAATCATTAAGGTATTGTCGACTTTTAAGATTTAAGATTGTAATAAAGCGTTTCTCTGGCAATAGTAGGAATCATTAAGGTATTGTCGACTTTTAAGATTTAAGATTGTAATAAAGCGTTTCTCTGGCAATAGTAGGAATCATTATGGTATTGTCGACTTTTAAGATTTACGATTGTAATAAAGCGTTTCTCTGGCAATAGTAGGAATCATTAAGGTATTGTCGACTTTTAAGATTTAAGATTGTAATAAAGCGTTTCTCTGGCAATAATAGGAATCATTAAGGTATTTTCGACTTTTAAGATTTAAGATTGTAATAAAGCGTTTCTCTGGCAATAGTAGGAATCATTAAGGTATTGTCGACTTTTTCTGGCAATAGTAGGAATCATTAAGGTATTGTCGACTTTTTTCTGGCAATAGTAGGAATCATTAAGGTATTGTCGACTTTTAAGATTTAAGATTGTAATAAAGCGTTTCTCTGGCAATAGTAGGAATCATTAAGGTATTGTCGACTTTTAAGATTTAAGATTGTAATAAAGCGTTTCTCTGGCAATAGTAGGAATCATTAAGGTATTGTCGACTTTTAAGATTTAAGATTGTAATAAAGCGTTTCTCTGGCAATAGTAGGAATCATTAAGGTATTGTCGACTTTTAAGATTTAAGATTGTAATAAAGCGTTTCTCTGGCAATAGTAGGAATCATTATGGTATTGTCGACTTTTAAGATTTACGATTGTAATAAAGCGTTTCTCTGGCAATAGTAGGAATCATTAAGGTATTGCCGACTTTTAAGATTTAAGATTGTAATAAAGCGTTTCTCTGGCAATAATAGGAATCATTAAGGTATTGTCGACTTTTTAAGATATTATAAGATTGTAAATAAAGCGTTTTCTCTGGCAATAGTCTAGTTGGCTAAATTAGATTATAAGGCTGCATAGTAGGAACATTTTTTACTTTCTGGCAATAGTAGGAATCATTAAGGTATTGTCGACTTTTAAGATTTAAGATTGTAATAAAGCGTTTCTCTGGCAATAGTAGGAATCATTAAGGTATTGTCGACTTTTAAGATTTAAGATTGTAATAAAGCGTTTCTCTGGCAATATAGGAATCATTAAGGTATTGTCGACTTTTAAGATTTAAGATTGTAATAAAGCGTTTCTCTGGCAATAGTAGGAATCATTATGGTATTGTCGACTTTTAAGATTTAAGATTGTAATAAAGCGTTTCTCTGGCAATATAGGAATCATTAAGGTATTGTCGACTTTTAAGATTTAAGATTGTAATAAAGCGTTTCTCTGGCAATAGTAGAATCATTAAGGTATTGTCGACTTTTAAGATTTAAGATTGTAATAAAGCGTTTCTCTGGCAATAGTAGGAATCATTAAGGTTTTGTCGACCTTTTTAAGATTAAAATTTGTAATGACAAGCTGTTTCTCTGGCAATAGTAGGAATCATTAAGGTATTGTCCGACTTTTAAGATTTAAGATTGTAATAAAGCGTTTCTCTGGCAATAGTAGGAATCATTAAGGTATTGTCGATCGTCGTGTTTCTCTGGCAATAGTAGGAATCATTAAGGATATTGTCGATCGTCGTTGTTTCCTCTGGCAATAGTAGGAATCATTAAGGTATTGCCGACTTTTAAGAATTAAGATTGTAATAAAGCGTTTCTCTGGCAATAGTAGGAATCATTAAGGTATTGCCGATCGTCGTGTTTCTCTGGCAATAGTAGGAATCATTAAGGTATTGCCGATCGTCATGTTCTCTGGCAATAGTAGTAATCATTAAGGTATTGCCGACTTCTCTGGCAATAGTAGGAATCATTAAGGTATTGTCGACTTTTAAGATTTAAGATTGTAATAAAGCGTTTCTCTGGCAATAGTAGGAATAAATTAAGGTATTGTCGACTTTTCAGATTTAAGATTGTAATAAAGCACTTATCCCATTCGCAGGCTATTTATTTACTTTTCTTACATGTTTGAGAACTCTGCACGTGTATGCTTTTGAAACTGCAGCATGTGGTTTTATCAACAGAAACATCAAACACGTACGACAACCTATGGACGAGTGTCTCACATAGTTGGATTCCAGTTTGGTAGGTATTTTCAGAGAGAACCTTTTTGAAGTTTACGGGACAGGTTTAATGGTTGACTAACCAGTATAATGTCATGAACAGTCTAATGTGGCTGTTTTGGTCAGGTAATGGCAAAAACAGGGAAATAAATCGTTATAAGTAATGCCAAGGCAACAAAGAAATTCCGAAACAACTAGAACATTGGGGGTGTCACCATACATGAATCAAACGGTCAAGGTAATACTCATTTTAGCTCCGAGACAATAAAGTATTTACTTCAAGCTTTCTTTTAAAAATCATTTTGATTTTTAGTGATTCAGTCCCGATGGGCAAGGACGTCTTTCTCTTAAATTCGATAACAATCATAATTTTATTACACCGAAGTCTTGAAATATTGAGAATATCCTAATAATGAGAAAATATGCAATGCTCACGTAACATTTCCAATCAAATGCAGTTTTCGTGAACAGTATTGAAAAGGATATTAGCATAATAACTAAGGCTTCAGAAACGAATGACAGATGTAAAACTGATCTTACATGTTGATTTCGTGCATGATAAAGTTTGAAGACAAGTTAATAGTATAAAATACAATAATCATGAAAATTTTCAAATGATGTATGGTACCAAAATGACTTGGGATTACTTAAGACGAAGATCAATGATGGTGCGGTACCACTGGGAGATGATTATTGAAATGTTCTTAATACGTATGGCGATAATTCTAATACATGATGTGTGTCTTTGTTATAATCATATGGTCTTAAAACGAATAAAGACATTGATGCATTTAAATGTCTGAGTGATTTTCTAAATCACGACGACTTAAAGAAAATAATCTTGTTTATCTATGTTCGTGGTAGAAACTAGCATTGATTTATACAGGTACATGTATGTTCGGAAACTTAATAAAATATACTATTATATAATGATACATAGTTAACATTATATATATATATAGACGAAGACTTCATAAGTTTGTACAAGTGGTGTCTGATCCGTTTTGGATCATTGATCAATAATATGATATATTTTTACTAATGTACCCCTTCACAATGTTCTTTACAGCTTGTAAGTAAATCAATTTGTAAAAAGATATAAGATAGAACTAAAACATAAAACCAATAAAAAAGTAAATCTTTATTTGGACGCAAACAACAGTCTCACCTTTGCATAACAACAAACAATATGCAACATGGAATGTAACCATCTTGATAAATATGACCTGTTGACAATGTACAAATATAAAATGTTTAATACAAGTTCATGTAAAGCAATGAAAATGTCACCATTCGACAGTTATTATAATATATATTTACATTAACACCATGTAAGGCGATAAATAATGTATTTACTTTGACTCCCCAAAAAGGAATCGCAATGCTATACACAGTACAATGCAATACATGTAAAACAGAGAAAATTCATTGGTTAATTGCTATTTTAAATTTCAACCATCAACGTATAGCCTTGAAAATACTTTTTGAATTTACTTCAAGAGTCTTAAATTATGCACACATAAAATTTCTAAATTCTAAAATATTTCCAATAAATCAGGCTGTTATTTATTGCAACACTTGTCTCTTGGTGATACGGTCGATATAATTATGTCAAGTTTTACAAATTATTGGAATATCCATGAACATTTATTATAATTTGATTAAATGCTCAAACATTTGACTGAGGCATGTTATTGACAGGACGTACAATGTAGATCAGCAATTTACTGTGAATTTTAGAAAACATTGGAAGACATTTTGAAAATAATAAAAGCGATAAAACGAAAACAATGGAAACTAGTCTTTTCTTCTTAATATAATGTTGAATAACCGTAATATTTATATCATAAAAAAATTGAGAAAATACGCAATACCTTGCTTACTTTGTTTTTGATTTTTTATGGGGTGTGAGGGGTGTCAATCCAACTTCTGGAACTAGCTATAGTTAGCAGTGGAAATGCTTTAAATTTCCTGGAATACATATGCGGCCAATTTTCATAAAATAATAATTTCTTAAATATTTGAAGGCAGCGTATTTTACGTCTGTCAAATGTTCAGTCTGAATTTTATAATATTGTGTGTACATGTATAAAACGTTCCTTTATGAAATATTAAATTTGAAACTAACTTAAATTTTTTCTGTCAAGACGTTTTGAATGTATACAACTTTCCTTCTAACACAAAAAGCACAATTTTATCTTACCGAACCCGGATTCCTTTTTTGCTCTTTTAGTTAGGAGATGTTACAAATATTAAGAGGTTAATATATTATGTAGTGATGGACTGTATTGTGAATACATAATTTCAAAAATGTCTTACAAAATAACTTGCTTAAAGCGAAACATTTTTCTGATTGACATTGAGGGCAAGCTGTATCGTGGCAGCGGAACACTTTTTTGACCAAGGTATGTGCAATGTAGTGGGAACACAAAAATTTGTGGGCAAGAACATTTTATTTATGCTTATCAAAATAGGTTAGACAAGATGAAACAAGATAGACTCATAAGTGGTCGGGACACTGTTTGGCACCCACCCCACTCCCGCTTTTTAAGTAACACCCCATTGATCACTAGAACTAAACATGATATAATTTCATTTGTTTCAGGAAAAACCATTATCAATACAAATTAAAGGTATTTTCAAGACCTCAAGTATAGAAAGCCAAAAATGAAAAATGTTCGAGAGCATTACACTCAAAGCTTCTAAAGAGAACAGTAAAATGTCTACGGTCAGTTTTACCTGAGAAAATTGTGATTTAAAGATATTTGTCTGTTTTTCTTGTTTGACATGCCACACATGGATAACATTTTTGTCATTTTATTCGTAAATGTACCTTCAGTAGTAGATGTAAAAAACACAGAACATTTGAACGTAATACTGGAATCTGACCTATTTAACCAACACCTGTGTCTTCCTTGAAAGGCACTTAAATAAGTGATCATCGTTAAGGTTTTAATACTCCTTTCAAATTATTTGAATGTAAATACTATGTAACTCGTCAAACTTTTAATTTTCAGGCACTTGAGATAGTTTATGTGGGCGCGCTCCAATTCTTTCTAGACTAGACTGTTTTTTCATTTTAGTATTGGGTGAGTCTAATGGCGGAGGTGTTCCTGGCCTGGAGGGTTTCCGTCGTCTAAACATTTCATCTGGAGAGGTATATGCTCTTTGCCTTGGCATTGGCTCGATTTCATCGAAATCGTCTACTTCCTCGATAAAAATTGTTGGAAGTTGGAATTTTTTTAAAGGATTTTCGGGCTTTTTTGCCGACGATTCGGAATACGCACGTGGTCGCATATTCTCAGATTCAACAAAATCCACCGTTAATGTGTTATGTTTATCCATTTTGTGCACGCACAGTAAGAAATTCTTGAACGAATGTACTTGAAATATGTAGATTACTATTACTCCAAATCACTATCCCATTAAAGCATTTCCAAATACCATATAATTTCCAATGCTATAGCGAAGACTTTTACGAATATATTTACAATCTGCACCAGACAACACTGATCCCAAATAATCTCTCGAAAAATACAAGAATAATGAATTGTGTAATGTCCAATCCTTCGTATGATTGTGTAATATTTGTCACTTGACCAGATAATTCTCAGATATAGATAGTTCTCAGATTTATTTATATTCGTGTGATGCTCATATAGTTATCATATTTATTTATGATTTAACGGATGACAGTTTCTCACATGAATAAACATCCAATTGAACTAAAATGAAATATGTAAATTTAACTTACCGCTGTATACAATTTGTTGCGTCATAAACAATAAATGAAAAGCGAAATGTTTACACTTGTTACACGTTATTACTCCGGTTATATATATATAATCCATATCCCTTTAAAAGTTGTATACTATTTAGTTAAAAGCTGATCCTTTTCAAATGAAGTCTTAATCTGAGACTGCAGTCACTTCACGTAATAAATGATTACACCTGCATCATTTATAAAATTTGAAAACATCTGTCGCATCACCAGTTTTTATTATCGAATAAATGTAGAAATAATCAAGTTTTACATTCTTTCGCAATCACTGTATATAACGGCTGTTCACTGAAATAACAAAAACTACAACTCTGCACAAACACTTGTTTACTGGTCAGCAATAAAGGTTAAATGTCACAAGGTCAATCTTGTTTGAAAAAGGTGATAATTTCTACATTCGTCATTATAGATGGCAGGTGATAAAGTATTTACAAATGATGAATATTGATAATATTTCCCTTTTAGCAAACACTACGACCCTCAGAAGTAATTAAGCGATCCCTGATTGACATACTACTTATGATTTCGTCACATTTGACCAGATATTAACATACCATGGATTTTGAAAGTAATCACTTATTGTGACTGAATGTCTACCATTCAAACGAGACGAATGTTTAAACTGTGTATTAAAAATCTTAATCCCGTTCTTTCTAATTGTGTGTTGTATAAAGTCCGTTTCTAAAGGTCACTTTACATTAATCGCCTTCGTATTTTTATCTTATTTTTCTGTGGTTAGTTCTACACTATGAATGAATTGCTGTGTTTCTGTTTTCTCGTGAACATCTCGTTTCAAATAAAACTAATAATTGAATAACGATAACACGCACTAAAATGTAATACTTTTTCCCGCCTGTTTCCGACTATATGTCGCATTCTGTCGATCACATCCTCTTAAATCAAAACATGGCGTATTTCAATTGAAACAAACGCCAATATATCCATTAATTATTCTTTTCTACTCCTCATAGTTTCCTCCTGAAATATCAAAAAAATTGTAAAGACAGTTTTTACAACTGAGATATAAATGTATCATATATATTTATTACTTTGTATAATCATATAACATCACACTTTGCCTATTTTACATTCAACAGATGAATAGCAGTAAATATCAACACCGATCAAGTTGTATAGCAATCATATTATCAATATCTGTAAATCTATATCTCTAGTTTTTGATGCAATTACCAGAATCTCCTAATAACACTTAAATATTATATTACCAGATGTATATAAACACAGATATTGATGTATTATATTAAAATCTGGCAAATGGATTATTATACATAGGAAATTGAAAACATAATCATTTGTGTAAATACAAGGTTCCTAGTCATTCTTTCCTAGTACATACATTAATTTTTATAAACATATTAAAATCAAAACAGTATCCACAAATAATTGTTATTGTTAATTATGAAAAAAAAACATATTCTGTCTGAAACTTTGTTGCTCTCCAAACAGCTGTGATTGACAAGATAATGTCTACTCTAACTATCTATAGTTATAACTTATATGGAAGAAGTCAATTGTCTTTGTATTTCTTTTGTGAAAAGCACTTATAGTTTTTTATATGGAACTTATCATAGAGGATAAGTAGCGGTTATGGTCAACGGTTAACCTTGAGGTTTTATTTATTAAAGACCAAAACATGTTTTAATGAACTTTCCTTATGATATTTATATTTATCAAAGTTGTACATATATCGATGCTAGTTTGTTTTGTTTGGTAAGGAACATTTGTTTATGCTATTTATAGAAAGGTCTGTTTGATTTGATATATAAAGTATGCGGGAAGAATTTCATGCACGGGTGGTTTGATAGTAGTTAAAGTCATTCGAGTCATTGCAGTCAAGTGCTCTAGATGCTTTTTTCCAAATAAATAATTATGAAAATTATTTATTTACAGGTTGATAGTCCAAGAAGAGTCGCAAATATTGATGTTGCAGTGCTAGTTAGAGACAGACAATTTTCATTATTCTCATTGATATAAAATGAATTACGTGTTCTTATTACATGAATAAAAATGCACTTGACTTTTGCAAGTGGCTACTCCCATATGAGAGTTTTGTATTTTAAAATTGATAAATGTTTTATGTTCGGTTGAGGTTACGAATTAGAACATAAGTACGTTTCATTACCGACTGAATAATGTTTTATGAACCCTTGATCGGATTGTACAGTTCATTAAGCAAATCAGATATAAATTATAAATGTGTGATATAAGAGTTTTTTTTGTGTACTGCTTTAAAAGAGTACCGAGAGACAATTTCAAGATTTTGCCGGTTATCATTAATTAACTGGAGGTGCGAAGGAATTGGTATATTCTAGAGTAACTGCCTGTTATAAATGTACCTAGAATATCAAACTCATCTCATTATTATATAGCGACGCAAACAATGCCTCCAGAGAGCGCGCGGGAGTTGGCTGAATTTAAAACGGGGGCTTTGTTGCTTCGCCATTAATCGCACGTTATTTTTCAAACAGTAGGCCCTTCATAGCTTGTTGTTCGGTGTGAGTTAAGACTCAGAGGTAAAGCTCCATGTTGAAGGCCATACTTTGGTTTACTTTTAAAAATTGTGACTTAGATGGAGAATTGTCTCATTGGCACTAATCCAATGTCTTGTTATATATAAAGTTATCTTTAATGTGTTTATACACTGGCAACTATCAACTTATTCACTCGTGCTGTTGACTGTTGAATTTGAGTTTTTAGTTGTACTTCTTCATCACATTGTTTAAGTGGGAATTAAGTGATTTATTAATAAAGCCAAATAAAGACGGACGTATGGCTGTTAAGCGTACAGTATAAACAATAAATGCTTGTATACTGATAAAATGGCATACGTATAATGTAGACACCATATATTTATAGCTATTTTTAAATGAATAAACAGGAAGACTTAGACAATAGACGATATGGAAGATGAAATCATCTTGTTCTTCAGATTAAAATGGTGATTTCATTTTGTATCAACATCTCACCTACATGTAGCATCTCACTAGTTCTTAAAGATATAAGATATGAATAAGAGACTTTCAGAATAAAAACTATTATTAGTTACTACTCTTGTTTTGAAGAAAATAAGGAATAAAAACAACATCAAGAACTGGACATACACATCAACTGTTTTCAAATGTAACTTCTGTTTTCTGAAGCCATTTAAAAACATCTGTACATTCCAGTGATAGTAGGTTCTTAATATTAAAGACTTGATCACTGAAATATACCATCATAAACGAGATATTGCATTAATGGAACATATTGAACGCTCTAACATTAACTGCGAAATATTTATACATTTTTGTACTAATATGTCTAAATTCCTAAATATTTTAATCGTATGCTAGTGCAGTGTGCTAGTGGCCTGATATGATATATACTTGGCCTGTAAATTATATACGTGGCTCGATCTTTCCTGACTCGCATAGAATGTACAGATCCAGTATATATCGTATTAGGTCACTAGCAGACTGCACTGTGTAACTAACAATATTGGACTGCTATAATGAGTTTTTTACGCTAGTGTTCGTAGGTCACAATGTCAAAAGAATGAATATGAGATTTTTTTTACAGTTTTATTATTGTTTAATGATGATCCACAAATAGAGATACTATAAACATGCCATAAACGAACTATTTTAATAACACCAGTTGTCAGCTGTTTGCATATTTTAGATAGACATTCACATAGTCATGCATACATGTAAGATTAGGGACTAGTTGTATTAAAGCATACATGTAAGATTAGGGAGTAGTTGTATGAAAGTTTCTCACACCTTCCCTATTTTGTCCAAAGAAATGAATTTGAAAAAAAAGATGTTGAACTATATTCATTATTAAAAGGATTAAAAACACTATACCAGCATGGTACAAAAAATTTCAACATTAATCTATTTAATTGAACACTATATTCCTTAACAAAAAAAAACAGTAACTATCAGAGAACGACTGGTAGTGTACAT
The DNA here is from genome assembly GCA_019925275.1 of Mytilus edulis. NCBI lineage: Eukaryota > Metazoa > Mollusca > Bivalvia > Mytilida > Mytilidae > Mytilus > Mytilus edulis. The sequence continues at coordinate 6,782,984 of CM034355.1, read as the reverse complement.
GTATGTTATAAAAATATTACATCAGCATTGCATATGTAAAAAAAAAAGTAGACCGGTATTTTTATTTGGAAAAGGGGGGGGGGGTATACATGATCAAATTATTTGAATTCCTTAGTTTGATCAATAGTATTTTCTAGTATGTAGCAACCAGATTTGTAGTTCATGGTATAAATAATTGCCTCAATCACAATTTAACCTTCAGCGAATTATATAAAATATTTAAAAAATGAATGAAAGGGTTACATTTTTCAGTTTGTTGACATCAAATTAATGAATTAGGTACATGATGGTACATGATGTTTTGCTCGAAGATACTGACCTGTACTTTCACTGACGTCATATATGGCTACAGACTTTGTTTACAAAAATGAATGTAAAGGTAAATAAGTTTTTTTTTGTTATGATGAATCGTTCTTTAAGCTTTTATTTCACGCTTTTCCAACTTTATTATTGTTTTGATTCTTTATTCAACAAAAACAAGCCAATTGGGTTCATTCAAAGTTCGCTTAGAGAAACGTTTTGGAAACCAGAGTCAAAGTTACATTGTAATTCAGATTTCTTTTAATGTATTACAGTTTAGTTTAAACATATTTTATTGTTTAAATAAACAATATGATTGGATACAAGTTATAAACAATTTAAAATATTCCTCTCCAAATAAGTACAAAATACAAAATTTCAAGATGACAGCAATTATTATTACAGTTTTGTAATGTTCCCGGAGTTTTGTCATTCGTTATCCCCAATCACCATCTTACAGAATTTCTGTCTTATTTTAAGAAAAGGCACACTACTGTTATATGTAAAATAGAAACAATCACATTGCCCTTTGAAACGTAATTATCAAAAACAATTTTTGAGAAGCGTAACCATCCAACTTTTTACTGTCCTGACAAAGCTTTAACCCTCAGCTTTAGCCTGGCGCCATTTTAATTAAATGTTTTCGTTATATCCGCTTAAAAATCATTCAGTTTTTACAGTTTCGGCACGTGCACCTTACTTTCAAAGAGAAATTATTTAAAGTGACAGGTCTTGTTGGCTATAACATGACTTTACTGTCTTACAATTAATTATCAACTAATCGATAGAAACTAAATAGCGATCACTTACTGGCTATAAGAATTTAAAGTTCAATCGATGATAGTTGTTTACGTGGTGCTCTATGCCAATTTCACCTGATGAAGTACTGATGATTTTCTAATGCGTTTAATAGTTTACATATTCTGACAAACACTTATGCACAATTATAAACAGGTGGTGTATCTGAATGTATTGAAGCTAAACTTGATGTGATATATATCGGTATCATTGACGTTTAGTGTTGTTCATGATTTAAACGAAACTTTAATTTTCATTGCTGTTGATAAAATTCCTTGACCTTATCAATCTTCTGTTTGAGATATTTCATTTTTCAAAAGATTATTTATAAGTTATCTGCCATTGTAACTGTATAATTTCCAATAATTTCACCATGGAAATTCAGTGTAGATCTACATCTTAACTTCAACATTTTCGTTCTTAGTTATTGTCAGTTAAAGATTGATAAGGTTGTGCTCTAATCTAAACAGGAAATCAGTCATAAGTGTCAGCTATAGTCTTATATCCCTCGTCCTTACTGTTCCTTAATGTTGCATTATAAATGGGACATAAGAATTTGTTCTCTGAAAATCTCTAAAGGGCTGGTGCACGCATACATTATGTACACTTATTTGTCGTGTAGTTTCTACTTTATACGATGCCATTTCAGAGTTAATGATGTTAATACACAGACAAGTTACCAATGAAGGACTCACTTTATAAAATTTAATTTAAGAACTTAAGACGAAACAGATCAGTTGTTTAATGAGAAGACATAAACTATGGATGCGTGATTCAAAAACCATAAGTGGAAGAAAAACAGACAACAACATAAGATAACAACGACACATTGAACAAAAAGAACCACGCCAAAAAATGTTGGGATATTAGTTGCCTCGGATTGACTGACATTTCTTTTCCTGCTATCAGCACCTGTCGTAATACTCAAGGCAAGTCATATATCGTGATTTTACAAACGAGGAAAAGATCAAAAGATGAGATTGCGGCTTTGTTGGACATATCATTGATCATCTTTGGCAAATGTATTCCATAATAGTTATTCAAATCATAATGGTTTCCGTAGCACAAGAAGAGGAACAACGGTTTAAAATCCATCATAGTCAATCATAGTGGTAGCAACACATACATATACAAAATGGGGATTTTATATCTTTAATTCAATGGTCTCGGTACAGCTTTTACCTTAAAGTTTGTAATAGTAAGGTCTATTGTGTTTCGTATTAAAGCAAGTTTTTCAAATTCGGATTTTTTGCTTCCAAAACATTTTTGCCTTTGTAAAATGTATGAGACCGCTCCTGTTAGTTTGGAGACAAGTCGGCATTCAGATGGCTTCGACATTGGTAAATATTTTACAAACACATAAACTATGTCTAATCAAATAAATCTCGTTTCGTATATTAAAGATAAGAGTCCAAATAAAGTACGAAAGTAGAGAGCATAAGAGATGTAAATAGTTAAATTATAAATATGACTATACCAATAATATTTCAAGTGCTTCTTGTACGGTTAATATCCTTGAAGTATCTTATATTTTTGTTTGAGTTGTCCATATGTGAACTTTTGAGAATTCTTTGCATAACAATTTTTCCAAGGCCAGTCAATCAATAAACTTATTTTTCCTTTCTTTTTTTAATCATTCAAGGTCGACACAATTTGAACCATTTATTTAATTCACCTATTGTTAATCTATGTCTATTTCCTAATATGCATGCAGTATTTGTCATTGGACGTCAACATTTCATTTCCTGCAATGAGGTTATATTTAGCTTTTATACTTTGTTTGCTTTAAACGTTCAAAAATTGATGTAAAGAAAGAACAAATCTGATACATTTTGTTTTGACTACAAATAATCTATAAGGGTTTAGGACCCATGCAATTATCAAACGTGTTGTTTTCATTTTTTTTCTATACGTACGTGGTATCGTCAGTGGTTGTCTGTACCTTCATTGTATTTTGATATGAGCGTTACTGTTGAGTCTTATGTAGACGAAACGCGCGTCTGACGTACTAAATTATAATCCTGGTACCTTTGATAACAATTGTACTGTTTGTTGTCCTCGAGGAAGCTTTCATTCCAAGTATGTTGATGACAGGTAATTTAAACCGAGAAGGAGAGCGACTATTAAATTAGTATCAATAATATGAAGCTAGTAAAACAGTGGTATATTTGGTTATGGTGCCCTCGGAGGCTGGTCATAGTTAACAAGTAGAGGAAGGTAGTAAAACAGTGGTATATTTGGTTATGGTGCCCTCGGAGGCTGGTCATAGTTAACAAGTAGAGGAAGCTAGTACAACAGTGGTATATTTGGTTATGGTGCCCTCGGAGGCTGGTCATAGTTAACAAGTAGAGGAAGCTAGTACAACAGTGGTATATTTGGTTATGGTGCCCTCGGAGGCTGGTCATAGTTAACAAGTAGAGGAAGCTAGTAAAACAGTGGTATATTTGGTTATGGTGCCCTCGGAGGCTGGTCATAGTTAACAAGTAGAGGAAGCTAGTAAAACAGTGGTATATTTGGTTATGGTGCCCTCGGAGGCTGGTCATAGTTAACAAGTAGAGGAAGCTAGTAAAACAGTGGTATATTTGGTTATGGTGCCCTCGGAGGCTGGTCATAGTTAACATATTTGGTTATGGTGCCCTCGGAGGCTGGTCATAGTTAACATATTTGGTTATGGTGTCCTCGGAGGCTGGTCATAGTTAACAAGTAGAGGAAGCTAGTAAAACAGTGGTATATTTGGTTATGGTGCCCTCGGAGGCTGGTCATAGTTAACATATTTGGTTATGGTGCCCTCGGAGGCTGGTCATAGTTAACATATTTGGTTTTGGTGCCCTCGGAGGCTGGTCATAGTTAACAAGTAGAGGAAGCTAGTAAAACAGTGGTATATTTGGTTATGGTGCCCTCGGAGGCTGGTCATAGTTAACATATTTGGTTATGGTGCCCTCGGAGGCTGGTCATAGTTAACATATTTGGTTATGGTGCCCTCGGAGGCTGGTCATAGTTAACAAGTAGAGGAAGCTAGTAAAACAGTGGTATATTTGGTTATGGTGCCCTCGGAGGCTGGTCATAGTTAACATATTTGGTTATGGTGCCCTCGGAGGCTGGTCATAGTTAACATATTTGGTTATGGTGCCCTCGGAGGCTGGTCATAGTTAACAAGTAGAGGAAGCTAGTAAAACAGTGGTATATTTGGTTATGGTGCCCTCGGAGGCTGGTCATAGTTAACATATTTGGTTATGGTGCCCTCGGAGGCTGGTCATAGTTAACATATTTGGTTATGGTGCCCTCGGAGGCTGGTCATAGTTAACATATTTGGTTATGGTGCCCTCGGAGGCTGGTCATAGTTAACATATTTGGTTATGGTGCCCTCGGAGGCTGGTCATAGTTAACATATTTGGTTATGGTGCCCTCGGAGGCTGGTCATAGTTAACAAGTAGAGGAACTGAACCAGGAGTTAAAGTGTATCTTGTTTTAGACTTTTACTGTGCACTATATCACAACTTACCAAAACACAGTTGTATAAGCGAAGACTATTTATAGTATTCATTTTGGTGATGTGAACATTTACAAGTGCATTTGTATATATTTCAGAAATATGTTGTACGTGTACGTATACAATTTGTTATTCTGGACAAGGTCAATGTTTTAAACCTTAAGTTAACTTGATTTTGTATCGAACAAAACAAGTCGTCCTAATCCGACATTTCGTACTAGAATTATCAGGTTAATTTAATTGGACTTTGTTGGCAGGTGGTTGTTTTCTTGTCTCACAACTCTATAGCATGATAGTAGTTGTAAATATACGCACACAACATCTAATGAATTCCATCAGGACTTTATATCAAATAGTGTTGTGATGATTTTGTCAACCTTATCCTTCTCACAATCAATTTTCTATCACAGTTTTGTCATTTATTTACTATTAAAGATACAAGTCGCGGATAATAGATCATAAATACACGTTTTAAGATCACCAATTTATCTTTATCGGTTGGTGGGAATATTAAATAATGCATTTCTAGGAGTGAAAGGGGGTTTTGATTAACATTTTTAAAACCATTTGTAATGTCAAAGTCTTAAAATATATTTGGCTTTATCAATAGCAAGTACTATATTTCAAAAAGATTTACAGGTGGTATAGTTCTATAAAACCATGACTAGACTAAGGCCAAGTAATAGTTCATTTAGGCAACAATAGTTTACCGCGGTTAAAATCTAAAAATTACATATAATAAGACAACGCAATACTGTATGAAATAACATGAACTCCTGCATGAACTCCAACCGGATACCAGTCATACGATGGGATGACTATCCTGGTATCACTGTCCTGGTATCTTAAGATTTACAAGCGAGAAACCATACCGCTGATGAGTTGAGACTCAGATATATCGTATAGGCGACTGTAAAAACTCAGTTTCAGTCGTTCTTCCTTATCATGAACTCAATTGGAGTCGTGTTTGTGTATTGAGCATACTTCCCTCAATGAAGTCCGTATTAAATTTACTAGCTCTGGACTTGAAATCGTAAAAAAAAATATGTATTTATGTGTTTTATTTTCTGATGAAATGTATTTAATGAATATTCTTTCAAAACATATGTATATTTGTACAGAAAGCAAACCAAATTTACAACAACAACTTCATAAACCAAAACCAAAACGACAAAATCATGACAAAACGAAGGCAACGAAATGACGAACTGTACACTGTACAAGAAATTCAAGAATGACAACGCAAATCTCACCAAAAAACCTGGGGTGTTCTCATGTGTTCCAGAAAAACACATCTTAAATAAATCTACAACGTTTTGTAACATCATTTAACAATTATTCTTTTATCTGCATTTCCAGGGTTATGTTTCATTGTACGGAACATATTACAAAACCACCTTATATGCTATAGATTACATTTTGTAAATCGACTGACCTCTGAGTAAACTCTACCGAGGATTTATAAAATTGAATTGCTGACAGTTGATGATTTAATGCCTTTTGTGTAATATGCATTACAACAAGATTTAATTTCATCGATGTTTTGTTTATTTCCATTTATTTTTATTGGTATACTTTTAAATATATCCATTTAACCATTTTGTCATATCATCTTGTATGAGGAGATTAACAGACAAATAAAAGTCCGCCGAACATTTAATAGAACACATTACAGCGAGTAACACTAATTCATTACGTAGATGACAAAAATTTCACATAAATACTCCTCTTCATATAGAAATGATAGAAATTCGAATTTGCTGAAAAAGGTAAATTGAAATATTGCGTCTCCTAATTAAACCTCATATAACATTCTTAAATTTAAAATGTTAGAAATAATTGTAAACCAAGTCGAAACTTAACTTGTATAATTTATTTAAACGTTGAATGGTTGTTGGCTGCTTAACAACTGTCCAATTTATTAACACTATATTTTGGTTATAATATAAGAACATAAAGTTGATACTATTGAGGTGACAATTGGGGTTACGGTGACCTTTTGTTGTTTATTTCTGTGTCATTTTGGTCTCTTGTGGACAGTCGTCTCATTGGCAATCATACCACATCTTCTTTTTTATAATGACTGAAGTTTACTGATGATCCAGTCTTGTAAATCGGTTTAGAGGAGACAGATCAAGATACCAAACAGAAGTTGAGGAACGAGAGCGGATACATCGACAAGGTAATCGTCTCCGCCCATGAATCGCCCGCCTTTCGATTCAAGGTTACTAATCAGGGTTCAGGAATAGGACACAATCAGTAATATTACAGCTACATTGGTCTCGAAACAAATAAAAAATAGAAAACAAACACGTACTTTCTTTAAAAAGATATCTGACACATTCATATCGATGTGAGCATAGAGCATAAATATTTATCAGGTTTTTTTATCATGGTTAAAATAAATGAACACAATTTGACGACTAAAGCCTGACGACTCTGAAAGTTCCTAATTGTGTTCAATCAGAGTAAAGATTTGTGACATCATGCATGCCGTTACCATAGTTAAGCGTCCTTTTATTTAAACTTGTCAAACGCCAATTGAATCTATCTTTTGACCTCATTCAATATGAAAATTAAATTTTGTTTATCTGTGGTATCAACATAGAAGTTGAAACAACAATCGAAACAAACAGATTAACAACAGTAGTACCGAACAACGAAATTGATTTATTTGATATTGTTTTGTTAGAAGAAGTGGAGTCGATTCTAAGATACATTTAATTGTAATATCTGAAAGATGTAAGCAGATGTTCGTTATTCTTGGTAAGATGGTAAATACTAATCACCGCATATGTGGAATGAATTCTCCCAAGACTACTATAACATAGGCTTGTAGTGAATTTGTCAACAATGTCTTTTTAAGATCTTTTTTATCACAGCTACATCATTTATTTACATAGATTTTTATGACGACAAAAAGCTGTCGATACATATTTGACACATAACGAATAGACCTATCTCAACAAAAAAATAGAGTTGTTATCTGTAAACTACTATTACAATTCAGTTTAAAATCTCAAATCAACTAATGTAAATAGTTATCAAAGGTACCAGGCTTATAATGTAATACGTCAGACACGCGTTTCGTCTACATAAGACTCATAAGGGAAATTAGTTTGTAACAAATACAAAATCAGAAAATGTATTTTATTGTCTGAATGAAAGAAAATATGATGTGAAAGACGACGAGGCAGCAACTCAACTATACAATCAAAAATAATCTTGACATAATCACAAAGTCTGAACAATATTGTTTTATACACACACTGTTCATCTTTAGACCATAGATGTTATGCTGATTGGAAGTTGTTCGTTCAATAGATTATTAGTCAATTTGTTACGAGCAAAGGTTGCAATGCAGATAAACAATAAGAACTTGTAAATTGGTTATAATTAAACTATATATTGAGAGTATTTTCAAGCTAAATACCTTTCAAGCCTAACAATAGCCAATACCAAAACAAAAGTCAATTTGCCTGCGACAGGTTAAATGTAATCTTTTTAATAGATTTCTTACCTGCTGTTCCTACTGGAGAACCTCCAATCACCTCCGGTTTTTGATGGGGGTTCGTTTTTTTGCATATTGCTGTTTATCTTTTAGTTATTTTATGTTTTGCCATGGCGTTGCAAATTAATTTTGGACCGATGATTTTGAATGTCTTTGGTATCGGCCGTTTCTCTTCACATGAGAATATACCTATATGTCGGAAATAATATTTAAGTCAAACAAATTTCCACTGGGCAAGGAATAACAGGCTCTCGGCAGTATTGCTAACACTGCCCATATCAGCCTTTACAAATGTGAGAATCCATAAAATCATCAAATTAAATACTTACAGTCACAGGTTTAGACCACAAGTACTTGGAGTAGCTTATCAAATGTTTCATTTTGAACCAATTGCAGACGTCAAAACAGGAGAGGTGACACCAACTTAAACCAAAAAGTGTTTTTAGAAATATGCATACGATAGCACTGCTTTACCCAACAACCTTATTAAATGGCAATCACGATGTGCAACACACACTCATGTTAGCTGGTAGATAGTAAGTCCGCATTTCTGTTATTTCCAGAATGTTGTTATATTATTTTAAATAAGATGCTTGTTAATAAAATTAAACAGCTGAGGTTACAAGTTTAAAGACAACTCTAGGTTGCATTTCTGTAAATATCGACAATGCAATTTCCCATAGGAACTCCTTTTACGGCTAAAACTGCACCAACTATTACTATGACGTTTTGAAAAAAAATATATCCTAGAATGGAAAGTTCATATGCACTACTGTGTTTTTTTCAAAATCAAAGGTCGAAATATAGGGCTGTGCAGCATATTTTCAACGATTATATGCCTCGAACTTCTAAGTTTTTAAACACTAAATGATTTAACTACTCCTATCTTGGGTGTAGGATTACCACAGATTTCAATATAAACAATATGCATATGTATATTTACTGGTAACATTTCAACTTTATGTCTCTATGAGTTGAAACATAAAGATCAATGGGAACCAGTACGTAAACACAATCAATTATCTATGAATATTCTATATCTCACAAAAAGAGGCGTGATTTGAGAAACAGCTGTATTTACAAAGTGCAACCTCTGTTTACAACTTTCATATTGGTGTAAACTGAGGATTTCAAAACAAACTGGAAAGTGCATAACACTGTTGTGTGAGGTTTCATCAACCCTTGGTACCGCTGCATCTTTATAGTCGTAAATCGCGTTCTTCTAAAAACTTTATTCATTAAACAATTGAGACAATTAAACACTATATAACGCAATATGTGCGTAAAAAAGGCATTTAAAACTATATGTTTAAGCCATAAAACATTACCATACAGATTTGAATACCGTTCTTATACAAATCTGAAGGTTGTTTTATTTAATAATCTAACGATGATTATACTTAATATAACCAAAGTTAAAAAGTAATACTCATAGATACTATGATTGTACTTTTCTATAGCAGGAGTGTTCGCTTCTGGTAATGATAAAAGTTATCATTTAATCTCGGGATAATCTTTCTTGCAGGCGAGAAGATTAATTCGTTTACTTTGATAGTTTATCCAAATGAACATGGATTGAGTAACAATTTGTTTAACAACAACATAAAAGGAAATTAGGACTACCTGATGAGAAAACATTCTGTATTAAACAACTAGATATGCCAAACTAAAATATTAATGTAAAGTTTAAATTAGTTATGGATGATTGTATCAAGAAGTGCTGGATTGAAAACACATAGTCTGTTGACAACAAAGTACATATTCAAGACAAATCAGAGAAAGTAAATAATGTGTCTTCTTGATATGCGCAGTTAATATTAGTAATTGAATTTACTTGATAATTTTTTCCCATTCCGGATATTGAGTAGGAGGTTCATGCACTGAACTGTTTTTTTTTTTAAACAGCACACAACGCGTATCGCTTTACAAACATTCTTTACTATCAAGGATAATGGTTTTTTTTTATTATAATTTGCTAAACACATTGATAGATTATTAATAGCATTAAGATATATTTTGGACCATATAAAGGTAGATTTTAGATTTAAGATTAAAAAATTTATAGAATCGTGTAAAAATAAAGCATTATCGTCCAAATGAAAGATTATGAAGAAGAAAGAAAAACTCGTCATAAATGCCTGGCTTAGAATTGTTTACGTTTTGTTTTACGCGCGTTATTCTAAGTACGTCATTTATGGACCTCGAATGTAAAATTAAAAGTTGATGACGTCAAAACCAAATTGTCAACACAATCTTCATTCTTTATTACAAAACACATATTTTTGTAATTCACAGTTCAAACAATATCAACATCAACTATGGAGAATACCCAAATTAGTTTGATGTGTCTGCAGACAAATTCATATTTTATTGTCCATTGATTGGTTATATGATTAAATTGTCTACCATTCAATTCGTTTAACTGTTTAATATTGGTGAATGTGTGGAAGGTCGCATTGGAAGTTTTCTATGTAAGATAATTAATTAAACAAAAGAAGATGTGGTATGATTGTCAAAGAATGAACTCTCCATTAGAGACCAAATGACGCAGAAATTAACTACTTTAGAACACCACACGGTCCTATCAATGAGTTAAGCAAAACGAAACGCATTATAAACTACAACATGTAAAACAATTCAAAAGTTTTAAAAGTTGTAAATGCTTATTTTTCAAGGATCCAAACTTTGCAAGATTTTACAAACAATGCTTCAAACCAAAGCTGCGGGTAACAAACCTTTAACAGAATGAAAACAAATTAACTCCTCCACACTGGACTAAATGAAAACAAGATTTTCTATCAAAAGGTGATATAGTTCCTTTAAAGTACAAACTAATTATATGATCGCACTAAATGCGTTTGACATCAGAATTATTGATAATCTATTAATATGACCATCCTAAGGATTTCTACAGAAAATTGATCAGAATAACAGTAATTAGCTATACAGGACGAAAGATAAATAACAGCGTATCAATACGAATATAAAACAGTCTATTAAAGCAAATCAAACTGATATATCTATAATGGAAGGGATGATATGTCCATTAACCTTTTGAAAATATACAATTGGCTTACGTAACGAAAGGACCATCAGGTTCTTAAATGTGGAACTGGTGGATACAAAGGTTTTCTCTTCTCCTTCTCGACGTGGTATCCCTCTTAGTGTTGACTTCTATGATTCGGAAAGTAACATTATCAAAAGAATGTTTCTTTGAGCGACGATTTCTTGTGAGGAGACAGTTTTTGTAGGTTTTGTACCATGAACGATGTATATTCAGCCGAATTTTGAATTTATCCATACATATATTCTTCTATGTTTATCTCAATTAAATTTCTTTACATGGATTGGTCCTCAATGCTCTTCAACTTCGTACTTTATTGGGCCTTTTAACTTATTTTTTGGTTCTAACGACACTGATGAGTTTTTCTGGCGTAAATATGATTGTTTTATCCTGGTATCTATGATGAGTTTATCGTAAGTCAAATATTGTTCTTGAAATGCCAGGAAATAGTAGCAGGAAGAATATATCCTTTTACAGCGAATTATTATTTATACCTTTACATGTATTAAATAAACACGTAGAGAACAATTAGAAAGCAGAAGATGTGTGACATAACTTGTTGCTTAATCAATATATGATGATGACAGGAAAACTTATGCAGTATCGTATTTTTTTATAATGCGCGTACACCTGCTTATTGAGTCCTTATCGTGTAACTGTGCACCAGTGTAAAGTATCCTCCAAATACTGAACTTCGAGGAAAATCCAAAAGGAAAGTTCCTAATCAAATACCAAAATTAAAAGCTCAAACACATCAAACGAATGGATAACAACTGTCACATTCTTGACTTGGTTTGGTACAGGCATTTTCTTATGTAGAAAATGGTGGATTGAACCTGGTTTTATAGCTAGCTAAACCTCACACTTGTATGACAATCGCATCAAATTTCATTATATTGACAAGATGCGTGAACAAACAAACCGATATAATATGTAGAAATGTCAGCAGTCAACATTATGTTATAATTTAATCACTGAAACAAACAAAAAAATATGAAACAACGAAGCACAAAAATGCATATAGACCAAGCATATTTGCAAAACTTAAAAATAAGAATACACAAATTTACCATAGTTCCATAACACAATGACGTGATGAATAAGTACAGAGTCACGTCATATACGTAACAAAGAAACATAAAAAGGCATATAGACAAAGCACATTAGCAAAAATGAAAAGAGAATACGAAAATATCATAAACAATTTGACAGGATGTACAAATACCACAAGTATCTTAATGAAAACATACAAATATTTAACAAAGAAGCACACAATGGCATTTATCAAATTTAGATATTTAGATGTATAAACGCCTTATGACGGAGCAGAGAGTGCGTTATTGCTGAAAAACGAGAAGTTGAAGATTGAAAGTTGATATCCTCATGTCATAAATTCAAATAAGAAATCAAATAAATGTCATAGAAATGTAAAAGCAAGGGCCAGATTCATAACCACATAAAAGTTTCAGTTTTGTAATAGAAAATTTCGAACAAACTTTGTATTACCATTATGGACAAACTTTTTATAGACTACAGTTGGTAATGGTTCCAACAATCCGAGATATATTAATATATAATTTATGGTTGTGCAACACAATACCATATAAATATTTGTTAGTGTCGTATGGAACGCCACAGCTGTCTTATGTGGAACTCTGATATTACTTTATGTTGTTATATTATTACTTAATGATATTTTGTCTTTACTTAATATGGTTTTGACACTACGTAATGATGTTTTAATATAACTCAATATGGAATAGTTATAACTTAATGATATTTCGATATTAAACGATATGTTTTCGTATTGACTTGATATAGTTTTGTCATTACTCAATATGGTTTTGTCATTACTCGATGTGGCTTCACCGTTATTTAATATGGTTGTGTCATAAGTCAATGTGGTTTTAACATTACTTGATGTGTATGTGACTCAACGTAATGTTGTTTCATTACATGATGTGGTTTTGTTATTTCGTAATGATGATTTGTCTATTCTTTATATGGTTTTAACATTACGAAATAAAATTGTCTATCGCGGAACAAGGGCTTTTGCTCGGGCTTCCGAAAAGAGGGCTCCGGGATATACGTACTAAATACGGTTGCCTATATATGATTTCTTACATCCACTGCATTTAAACTCTGGTGGATAGTTGTCTCATTGGCAATCACACCACATCTAACTTTATTTCAATATCTGTGTTGCGTTTTGTATACTGCAACATTTTTTATTTAGTACGCATCTCCCGGAGCCCTCTTTTTGGAAGCCCGAGCAAAAGCCCTTGTTCCGCGATAGAAAATTTTATTACGAACTCAAAAAGATATATAAAATAGCTCGAATTTCAACTCGAAATCTTAATTTATCTAAATGAGACTTAAATTCGAATCTTACTCAAACTCTACCTCAAGAAGTGACTCAAATTCAAAGTTGTAACTAGAACTCTGCCTTTAAATGTCACTCAAACTCGATGTTCAACTCTAAACTCAATGCTAACTAGAACTTTAATTCTAAGCATGACTTGAATTCGAAAACTAACTCAAAGTTGAACTCAAACAGTAACCCGAACTTTAATTTGAACACTAATTAGATGGATGGCCGTGCACGCATTCAAGGCATATACAACATGGATCGAAATCTATCTAAAAATAAAACAGGTTTTTCCGAATTGGTCCCGTGGTTTTACCTCATCAAGTAATGGGATAACCACATCAAAGAATGACAGGACCACATCAAAGAATGACAAGACCACATCAAATAATGAAACAAACACATCAAGTAGTGTGAAATCGTCAAATTTTGAAACATTATTACGTAATGTTAAAACCATATAAAGAATAGACAAATCATCATTACAAAATAACAAAACCACATCATGAAATGAAACAACTACATTACGTTGAGTCACATACCCATCAAGTAATGTTAAAACCCCATTGACTTATGACACAACCATATTAAATACTGGTGAAACCACATCGAGTATTGACAAAACCATATTGAGTAATGACAAAACTATATCAAGTCAATACGAAACCATATCGTGTAATATCGAAATATCATTAAGTAATGAGTATTCCATATTGAGTTATATTAAAACATCATTACGTTATGTCAAAACCATATTAAGTAAAGACAAAATAGCATTAAATAATAATAAAACAACATAAAGTAATATCAAAGTTCCAGATAAGACACTTGTGGTGTTCCATAGTGTCGTCCCATATTTCAATAATGGCAACAGTAGTATACTGGTGTTCAAAGGTCATAAATCGATTGAGAGAGAGAAAACAACTCCGAGTTCCAAACTTATACCGAGGGGAACATATAAGCTATAAGAGCAGAACAAAGGAATAACAGGCCGTCTGAAGTTCAACAAAATCAAACGCCAACATACATAGAAACGAGCTATTTGATATCAACTGCTACATTCCTGACTTGGTACAGGACATTTTAAGAAAAAAAGATGGGGGTTGATACTGGTTTTATGGCTAAGCAAACCTCCCGCATTAATGACAATGTTTAAAAATATCGCTAAAATGAGAAATTCCTCGATGATGCATCTACTAGTTAGTACTATATTCCAGAGCTTGCATTTCCATGATAGAGGGTGTTTTTTTGACGTCACCAATGTAGACTTATCAACAGGTATGAGATGTGTCATATGTGAAGCAAGAGGGCTTAGATTTCCAGAGCGCCTAAGACCACATCGATTATTGGTAGGTTTCGTGTGTGCTGTCTTTCTATTTAAATGTTGCCTTTGTAGTCTGCGCCTTTAACTGATTGACTTTTTCTGAAAAACTTTTGAGGTTAAAATCTCGTTTTTACGAATGTTAATGGTTAGCCGGCCATGAAAGAGCAAATAATTTCATATATGTAGTAAAGAATGGTTAAAACCTAGTATTTACTAGTGGGTGGGGAACAACAGTCTCTGGGTAGAGTTAACTAACTGCTCACACCTGTCAGAAAAAAGGTGAAAACTCATGAAATCTGCAAAACCTACACATAAATACACATGTTTAGAACACTACCATACTTACCTGGTGTATCTATCATATGTCATCAACAAAAAAAGGTTCCTTTACACCTGTCTTGTTGATTATGACAATTGAACATTCAGGTACATAGAAAACATGTGTGTTGTAATACTTCAAGAAAGTAGTCGGGATTCTGGTCTCGCCAAAGGAGCATATCTGTTGACTTTTTTGACAAATATATCTCTATACAGTCAGGACGGTGCCTTAACATAGGAAAGGTGACACCAATCTATAATGAAAAAAATGTGCGTTCGTAAGTAGTTTTACACAACAACCTTCTTACATGGCAATCATAATATCAAACACAAGATCGTGTCAACTTGCCGGTAATTACTCCATTTTCGCGTAAGAATACTCCATTAACAACTTTACAATATCCTGAAAAGGGTATACAACTGGCGAATGAGGTCTCATCGACCATTTGAATAGCTGCATCGTGATCATAATTGCCAATTATAACAAACGAATAATAGAACAGTGGTATACTACAGTTGTCTTTATATTCTGTCAAAGAAATCATATTCAATAACCCACTTAGACAATATAATTGATGCATACTAAGTAAAACAAAAATGCCTTTAAAAACTATATTTTCAGGACAGATACATTGACATGTATATTTGAATGATGTTCAACGACAGATATTAAGGTTATTTGTTAAGCAGGTCTAACATATAAGGTTTTTGAAGTGATTTAAGAGATTTAGAAAATTTTAGTTTACCTAATATATAAACAAAATAAAGAATTTAATTTACAATAAAGCGATCACATTTTGATATCCAGGGAGTGTTTGCGTTTGATGATGATTAAAGTTATCATTGAATTCTGGAATAATAAAAATAAAAGTATAATATAATATATTGATCTTTCTGGCAGGCGAGAAGATAAATTCGTTTAATTTAATGATATATCTTATAAACACGAATCTGATTTACTATCGCTCTATTCCATTAATCATTTGATAAAATGACGTGCATTGTTTATGACTAAACTGAAATGATCGCTACTTTATATATGGTCTCAAGTTATAAGAAAGCTTCTGTTCAGAACAAATGGACCTTCCAGATGAAAAACACATTTAAGGATTGTAATTAATTATTGATGATTGAAGCAGGAACTGATTTAGGGATAATACACCATCTGTTGACAGCATTTAACCTTTCAAAAACAATTCAGAGAAATTAGTAATGTGCCTTCTTGATATGTTTGGTTAAAGTTTTTAAATGTATTTATAATTGAAATTACTTTTTTTCAATTCAGAAAATTGAGTAGGAGTTGCACGCACTTCATGAAAATATGAAAACAAAAAACAAACGTTTTGTTTTACAAAATATTCTTAAAATTCTATTGTGTTTAATATTTTGCAATTAAATAGGTCATTCAGAGCAACAACAAAAAAAACACTTAAACAGGAATCCACACGCGTTAAGGGACAGTGGCATGATCCAACAGTTATTTTACGAAAATATGCATATAAGCTATTTTTACATGGTTAATTCAAATATATATTAAAAATATTAATCTTATTTGGAAAAACTCAGAGATAAATGGGTTATGTTCTTCTCATATATGTTATGATGGTATGATACAAAACCCTAACGGGAAGGATTGTGCCTGATATTCATATGATGAAATCATAATCTTTCAATCAGTTTAATTGAAGTATGGAGCTGGCATGTCAGTTAACTGCTAGTAGTCTGTTGTTATTTTTGTATTATTGTCATTTTCTTTGGTTACAATTCTGACATCAGACTCGGACTTCTCTTGAACAGAACTTTAAATGTGCGTATTGTTATGCGTTTACTTTTCTACATTGGCTAGAGGTATAGGTGGAGGGTTGAGATCTCATAAACATGTTTAACCCCGCCGCATTTTGGCGCCTGTCCCAAGTCAGGAGCCTCTGGCCTTTGTAAGTCTTGTATTATTTTAATTTTAGTTTCTTTTGTACAATTTGGAAATTAGTATGGCGTTCATTATCACTGAACTAGCATATAATTGTTTAGGGGCCAGCTGAAGGACGCCTCCGGGTGCGGGAATTTCTCACTACATTGAAGACCTGTTGGTGACCTTCTGCTGTTGTTTTTTCTATGGTCGGGTTGTTGTCTCTTTGACACATTCTCCATTTCCATTCTCAATTTTAGATATTTTGGTCATTTACCAACTTTTTGGTAATTTTTGTAAAACGACTTGAAATGTCTTCTTAACATAAGTATCGTCTTAGTTTGTGTAACAATTTTTGGATATAATCTATTTTATTAAATGTTCTTGAGTCATTTGTGGCATTTTATGATTTAAAAATTCAAAAAAAATACAGTATCGAGTATCTTTCGCCGATATATTTGTGTAACTGTGTCATATGCCTTTAACAAAACCCAATTTGAATAAGGACTATTTACATGATGTTTCAGAATATTAATTGATAATCTATATATATTCATATTTTTTGTAATTAAAGTATGGTTTAGACAATATAAAGGTAGTTTTTGGATTGAAGGTTTTACAAAATTGTGTAAAATAGACAAAAACTATAGAGTATTGTAAAAATTGTCATTCGTTGACCAGTTAATAAAACGTAAGCTTAACTTTAGAAAAAAACTTATGACGTCTAAATGAAAGTGTCAATATAAACATAAATGTATACGACACAGTACAAACAAAAACAACATCAATAATGGAGAAAACCAAAACAAGTTTGATGAGTCTACTGACAATATCATATTGACCATTGATTGATTATATGATTCTAATGTTTACCAAAGGTCAGATAGATTGTAAAGTAAAACTATCTATCATTCAATTGCTTTAACTGGTTACATTGATGAATGTGTGGAAAGGTCAACAAAATTTTATGTGAGATTATGCAATTAAGTGAGGTTTTTATGCTTATTTTACAAGGATCAGAATATTGTTTGGTTTTAAAATGCTTCTAATCAATGCTACTGGCAACCAAAACTCAACAGAAGGTCAAGAAATAAAATTCATCCACACAGGACAAAATTGAAAACAAGATTTAACAATAAAATGATGATATATTTGCTGTATACATTCACACTGATGATATGATCGAACTTGATGCTTTTGGCAGCAGAATTATTGAGAACGTATTTATATGACCAACCTAAAAGCTTACCAGAGAAAATTGATCAAAGTAACGATAATTAACTGTACAGCCAAATAAGAAAAAGATTAATAACACCGTATAAATACGAAAATAACAACAAAGTATATAACATCAAATTATACTGATATAATGGAATTGATCATATGTAAATTAACCTGTGAAAGCTTTACAATTTGTTAACGTAACAAAATTTTGTGGATGAAAAGAAAAACGCTGATTTTTTTTTATTATGCAACAAAAGTTAGTGTTTTTGCAAATAACACCTTTCAAATAGATATATTAATATATGGAATAGAACGTCGTTAGACATTTTAAGTGGTTTTATATTATCCTCTGTGACAAAATTGTATTTGTATGTACTTACTGTACACAGCTTTTTAAATCAATTTAACTGGTTACACGCGTTTTATCACGGGATTTACATGTATGAGAAATAAAATCAAGGTCTAAATTAAAGTTTGACGAATTAGTATGTGTTATCATGATATGATGTTGGTTTTTTTTTTGGATAAATATATCAATGAAAAATCTTTAAAACTATGTAAGATTCCTCGATGTTTTTTTTAAGACAGCACCAATTCAATAGCTGATAATAAGTACAATTTTTCTATGTTGTGATGTTACATTATTGTTTCAGATATGGAAGAAGGTTTCGTTTAGCGCTATAAAACCAAGTTCAATCTACCATTATCGACATTTGCAAATGCCTGTACCAAGTCAGAAATATGACAGTTGCGGTCAATTCGTTTGATTTGTTTTGTCATTTGATTTTGCCATTTGATTATGGACTTTACGATTGAATTTTCATAGGAGTTCAGTATTTTTGTGATTGTACTTTTTGGAACCATTAACACATTTAATCACGCTGCAATTGTTTGCACCTGTCAGGAATCTGATGTTCAGTAGTTGTCGTTTGTTGATGTGGTTTATAAGTGTTTCTCATTTCTCATTTTTTTAAATATAAATTAGACCGTTGGTTGATCAGTTTGAATGGTTTTACACTAGTAGTTGTTTGGAGCCCTTTATAGCTTGCTGTTCAATGTGAGCCAAGGCTCCTTGCTGAAGACAATACCCTGACCTATAATGGTCTACTTTTATAAATTGTGACTTGGATGGAGAGTTGTTTCATTGGCACTCATACCACATCTTCATTAATTTATTTTGTTCATGACAAATAACACGTAAGTTTTACAGTTATACAAATTGTATAAGCAGCATTAGAGTAAACAAATCTTACTTACAATAAAAATTTTAAAAAACTTTACCCGAGTAAGATGGATCGTAAGTGAAATTATTTAAAATAACGAATCGTTTTAGATAAAACTCCATACTGATTATCTAAATTAATGACAAAGCGCTAACTACTGAGCTGATATCATATTCCATATAAATTAATATAAAGCACTCAGGTAAAAAGAACACAATATATAAATGTCAGTTATACTTTTAATAAAGTATATCATTGAGTGTAACAGTTAAATTTGTTTGAATAAGACAAACATTGTTCTTGAAATGCCAGGAAAAAAATAACAGGAAGAATAAGACATCTTCTAACATCGAATTATTGTTATACCTTTACATGTATTGAATAAACACTTGGATATCAGTTAAGAAGCAGTAGGTGTGTGACATATCTAATAGCTTAATCAATTTGTGATGGTGACTGGCAAACTTGTAGTATCGAAATAATGTGTTCTTCCTTACTCAATTTTAGCTGTTTTTTTAGTGTATTGAGCACACTTATGTTCATGAAGTCAGTATCATAGAACTGTGCTAAAGTTAAAAGTATCAATGAAGGTAGATTCATGGTATACCGCCATCTTGGATTGTACAATCACAGTACAAAATCGGTCTAGTTATTTGCCTAAATCTGTAAATTTGGAGACAGATTAGTATTTCTATGGTTAGACTGTTTTTTTCTATTTAAAGAAGACTTGTTAATTAATTATATTATACAAAATATTTTAACAAATATCATTTTTTTTTTAAATCATTTTTTTTTTCAAATGAGCCATTTAAGGGGAGATAACTCTATAAGTACAAAATTTATACTGGTCTAATAGAGAATTTTTTTATTTTTACGTGTAGCAAGAAAACAAGTTCGGTGACACCATGTTTTCTTTTTATTTTCTTAAAAATATTATAAAACCTTTCTTCTCCCAATTTATTTCAAAATTATATGCTCTATGGTCGGGTTGTTGTCGCTTAGACACATTCCCCATTTCCTTTCTCAATTTTATCTCATAGAATTTTTTTTATGCACACTAATGTGTTTTTTCATGAACAAACTAACCAAATTTAGGCAATTTTCAACGACTAATAGCTTGAAAAATAGCACGGTGACTCATACTTTTTATTAAATTTTTGAAAAGAGCATAGTAAAATCTTCATTTTGGCAAATTATAAAAAAATTCTGTCTCAAAAAATATATACATGTGATCACCTTAAGACGTATAAAAGCCATATGATGGACTAGCTGGTATGATTCTGCTTAGAAATGATAAGTTGACGATTTGGAAAGTTGAAATCATCACGAATGTTACAGATTTCATTTAAAAGTCTTAGCAAAGAAATGCAACTAAATGTAAAAGAAATGTGAAAGCAATGTGAAAGCAAGGTAAAATATTTTATAAATATTTCGTATAAGAGTGGGGCCAAACTTCATTGCTTTCTATTAACATTTTATTCTGTACCGTGCTGAAAAAACTTTTATATAGTATTTTATATGGAATATAGCAGTTGTAATAAAAAGTCCGTTTCTATGTATGTTGGCGGGGTTTGGCAGATGTATTTTCTTCTGTTTTGTCTAATGACCTAAACACATACAAGATTGCATTCCGTTCTTGCAGCAATTCGAGATTATGGATTGTTCTTAAAATTACGATTTTTAAAACGACTAATGTTTCAATTTGAGCGCCGTTTCCGATTATTTTTCTAATATTCTCAACACAATTTTTGTCTAGAAGTAATGGTAAACAAATTCATCAAACGGTTCTGTTACTTCCCCGTTTCAGGCTAACGATCGTGTGTCATTAATTTACTCACGTTAAAACATTCTATAAGAAAGAAAATTATGTAATACCGCCTTTCAAACCTTCATGGTTATCACTTGCAAGAAAGAAAGATTCATTATCCGCTTAACTACGATGTCAATTTTAGAGACTGAGTGTGAATTATAGTTCACTTTTGCTGATGTTGTTGTGGAGTATGTGACTTGTAAATTCTTTATAACTCCCTTACATACATCTTTCCTTTTTACATAATAAAAAGGTGTGGTTACTGCAGTATCTCTGTAAATTGCAAAATCACACAGCAATTCACACTGTTGTCTGTACCAAATTGTTAACAAGTTTCAGACATTTTGTTTGACTACAAACATTATATACGTTCGTGTATCTCTCCCGGTTAAGAACCCGACCAGTGGTTGTGTTTACCAGGATTTACAATGTGTTTGTCCGCTTGGTATCTTTCACTCAAAGAGTTTATATAACAGGTCATTAACGCCGAGAGCAATAAGGTCAATTAAATGTATATCGATAATATGAAGCTACTACTTCAGTCCTAGGTATTTGGTTGCTGGCCCCTCAGTAGTAGAAGTATAATTATTCAGATTTTCAAAAGTCAGAAAGAGAATGAGAGAAAACAAATCCTGGAAACAAACTAAAACCGAGGGAATAAACCCAACTATAAGAGGAAAACATGGAACAACAGAAACACTGACTTACTACAAAAGACAACCGCAAACATACATATCAATTTAAACTTTATCACAGATGAAGAGCACAAAACACATTAGTAATTTTTGATAGGGAAGGATTAGAACGAATGTTAGTTTAATGCCATGTTGATAGGGAAGGATTAGAACGAATGTTAGTCTAATGCCATGTTGATAGGGAAGGATTAGAACGAATGTTAGTCTAATGCCATGTTGATAGGGAAGGATTAGAACGAATGTTAGTCTAATGCCATGTTGATAGGGAAGGATTAGAACGAATGTTAGTCTAATGCCATGTTGATAGGGAAGGATTAAGAACGAATGTTACTCTAATGCCATGTTGATAGGGAAGGATTAGAACGAATGTTAGTCTAATTCCATGTTGAGAGGGAATGATAAGAACGAATGTTAGTCTAATGCCATGTTGATAGGGAAGGATTAGAACGAATGTTAGTCTAATGCCATGTTGATGGGGAAGGATTAGAACGAATGTTAGTCTAATGCCATGTTGAGAGGGAAGGATTAGAACGAATGTTCAATCAGCCCGATCCTTCCATCGTTTCTATGAATGTTAGCATTATCGAAAAGATATACCATAGCTCTAACAATCCTAATCTTTCAACGACTTTCCGTAGACAAAAAGAAGACTACTGGATTAGACAATTGGATTAGACCGTATGGCTGCAATGACAAAATTGATGGTATAGGTATTCTATCTAGTCCTTCGTGTAACTCGGTGAATGTGATGAATATTTTCAACTCGACTACTCATCGTCATTATACATCACCTTCTCTGCATGATGTCTCTATTAATGACTTGCTGCCATTCATACAAAAGCCGTTAGGTATTCATCACATTCGCACGAAACTTTATTCATTACGCCTTTCAAAACTTCATTCTCTGTTCAATTTATGTTTGGAATCCACTGTTACAAACGCTCATTCAAACCAATACAAACTTCAAGCTATAATTTCGGATATTGCAAGTCACAGACTTTTCAAGCCAGTTCTCATTGGAAAAGATGAAAAAGAGAAAAGATCTTTTCTAAATCTTTCCTTTGCCAACAAAGGTCTCGATGGCGTCAACCTAGGCATTATCCTTCATCATAAATTAGTTCAATCGAAAATACCTCCTTATTTCAAAGACCAGTCTGTACCAATAATTTCTTATACCTATACCAAACCTATTGCAACTAAAATTTTCAATTACAAACGCGTTTTGCAGAATCTCGATATTGACGACTTCAAGTCTAAACCTCCTGATTGCACTTGTGCTAGTTCCCAATTCACATATAATCCTGCTGGCCACGTTATTACCGGTGACCTTAGCATTGTTAATAACACTTCTCTACGAAATGTGTTATCGAAAGGTCCGAAATATCGTGAGCCTAAATCCATCAATTGGAAATACAACTTTAAAATTTTGATGGATTCAGTCGAGGATTATGCCAGGCAATGGGCTAAACGTGAAAAGGAAGACGTAGACACTCTGTCCTAATGGATTAAGGCAGTGAATTCATTAATACAAATCAGAATTAGGAAACGGAATGAGCCCATCAATGCCCATGCTACGTCAATCTTTAAGACCTAAATGTTGCTAAACACTTATCCGACCTCCATGATAAATATGTTGTTGTCCCCGCAGACAAAGCCACAAATAAAATCGTTTTTGTCTGTAAAAGTCACTACATTAATTGCTTGATAAACAAATTAGGTATAGACAATTCACTTGAAAACTCAACATAAACCCTCACGACACTTACCAAAGAGGAAATCCTGGATAATCATAGGTCTGTTCTTTGTTCCTTTGGTATTTCAACCAAAGATGAAGAACTGGATCTTCCATCACTGTATTGGATACCTCAACTACATAAGTGTCCTTACAAACAACGGTATATTGCTGGGTCTTCCAAGTGCTTCACGAAACGTCTTTCTAAATTATTAACATCTATTTTATCAGCAATCAAAGACGGGCTTCAAAGTTATTGTGAAACTGCCTATTCTAGAGGTGGCGTGAATCAGATGTGGATACTTACAAATTCCAAAGATCTTTTAGAGTACATACAATCTAACTCTCTTTCATCTTGTAACAGTATTAAAACATTTGACTTTTCTACTCTTTACACAAGTATTCCACATTCCAAACTAAAAGACAAATTGAAAGAGTTGGTATTTCTTTGCTTCATAAAAAGAATGGCCAACGTAGATACAAGTATCTTGTCTTAGGGAGGGATAAATCATACTTTGTAAAGAATCACTCTGATTCAAACAAAAAATTCTCTGAAACCGATATTATCAAGATGCTTGATTTCTTGATTGACAACATATTTGTAACGTTCGGAGGACGTGTTTTTCAACAGACTGTCGGTATCCCAATGGGAACAAATTGTGCCCCTCTACTTGCCGACTTGTTTCTTTATTATTATGAGGCTGACTTCATGCAGGAACTTCTTAGGAAGTTAAACATGTCTGTGAGCGCTCAACCCTAAACCAAACCTGGGACCGCCGTGTCACAGCACAACAAAATTCATAAAACATCAGTTGTAGCTAGATAACTCAATATATCAGTATTACTGGCCAATATTAATTCATCGAAATCCGGCGAAGATCTCAAAAAGTAAGCTGATCCTGCTCAACGTGAGTCACCTGTCTTCATGTTATTCGTGAAATTACAAACCCAGTGATTTCGTCGAATATGGTAGGTCTTCCTCGAGGAAAAGCTGAAGGAATTATGGTTTCTACAATTGGCACATACATTACCCGTTGTTTCCTTGTAATTGAGTGTGAAATGATTAAAGTGTTCATTTGTTGACAATAAAGTACTAGTCATTTGATTTGTGTCGAGCCTGCGACATTAATGTCGCGGAAGTGAGACAAAGCAAATAGTTATGCAGTCGTCAATAATAATGGCGTCGGCGTCTTCGTCTTTTAGAATGTTATATTTCTCGTTTTTAGCTCATCTGGCCCGAAGGGGCAAGTGAGCTTTCTCATCACTTGTCGTCCGGCGTCCGTCGTCGTCCGTCGTTAGCTTTTACAAAAATCTTCTCCTCTGAAACTACTGGGTTAAATTAAACCAAACTTGGCCACAATCATCATTGGGGTATCTAGTTTAAAGAAATGTGTGCCCTGACCCGGCCAACCAACCAAGATGGCCGCCATGGCTGAAAAACATAACATAGGGGTAAAATGTAGATTTTGGCTTATATCTCTGAAACCAAAGCATATAGAGCAAATCTGACATGAGAAAAATTGATTTTCAGGTCAAGATCTATCTGCTGTAAAATTTTCAGATGAATCGAAAACCTGTTGTTGGGTTGCTGCCCCTAAATTGGTAATTTTAAGTAAATTTTGCCGTTTTTTATTATTATCTTGAATATTTTTATAAATAGAGATAAACTGTAAACAGCAATAATGTTCAGCAAAGTAAGATCTACAAAACAGTCAAAAGACCAAAATGGTCAGTTGACCCCTTAAGGAGTTATTGCCCTTTATAGTAATTTTTTGTCAATTTTACGTAATGTTTTGTTATCTTGTTCAAAAATCTTTTCCTCTGAAACTACTTAGACAAATTTAACCAAACTTGTCCACAATCATCATTAGGGTATCTAGTTTAGAAAATGTGTCCGATGACCTTGCCTGCAAACCAAGATGGCTGAAATGGCTAAATAGCTATCAAAAGTACCAGGATTATAATTTTATACGCCAGACACGCGTCTCGTCTACATAAGACTCATCAGTGACGCTCAGATCAAAATAGTTAAAAAGCCAATCAAATACAAAGTTGAAGACCATTGAGGACCCAAAATTCCAAAAAGTTGTAAAAATAGTACATACGTATGGAACGCCGGAACTGTCTTATAGTGTAAATATTTAATGTGTTTTGTCGATTTGCCTTTACGTCCTGTCATTTCTTCTTTATGTTATGTGCAGATGCCTTTATTTCCTGACACGGCATCTCTTTGTTATGTAAAACTAGTAATTTGTTTGGTCAAACAATTGTATGATATGTCATTGCTAAACTTTGTTGTGTAAAATATGCATTACATTATGCTGTAATTGCTATATATTCTGTGAATAGTTCGAAACTTTATGATCAACCACCTTTTCATTCTCTCGTATTTTATCTATGCTGTGTCTATTGTTCTTTTACGCAAGTCAGTTAATAATTACGTCCTGTCTCAAGTGTAATTGTTATGTCAAATATTCTAAAGGTTTTGTTTTGATACATCTTTGTTCTATGTGAATCTCATGATATTATAGTATTTAGGCATTATGTTTTGTTTATACATATGTATATCCAGTGAAAAACCCAATACATCATGGTATAATTCATTTGCGTTTTGCCGAACAATTGATACTCTCTGTGTGCATTCATTACGTCATGTGCAAATGCCTTTACATTATGTGCAAACAACTAATACGTTTTGTGCAAACCTCGTTTACCTTATGTGCAAACATCGTTCACCCTGTGTGCACACATCGTTTACCCTGTGTGCAAACATCGTTTACCTTATGTGCAAACACCTATTACGTTATGTGCAAACACCTATTACGTTCTGGTAAACGCTTTTTTGACACAGATTAAAACAAAACGCATCAATAATATGCATTTTGAAAATGAAGAAAATTAAAAGTTTGACCTTTCTAACAAACTGTGGATTTTTATATTAATTATATTGATTGGTGTAAAAATGCTATATACATACAATGTATCTAGTTTTATGGGAAATTATTTTGCTCTACGCAAAGTGTGCGTTATGCATCCATGCTTTGAAAATTTGTTTACTTTACTTGTTGAAAATTCTAACAAATATACAGACACGACTTAAGTTTTCAAGAGGTGCAACCGAAAGGAACAATATAAATGATATAAAAAGGAAGATGTGGTACGAATGCTAATGTGACAACTCTTCACAAGAGACCAGGATGATTTGTTATTACCCTCCAAGTAGGGTTTTCATCTAGTGAGAAACGTGTACTAGATTAATGCTACAAATGTAATGACGTCTCTCACGATTCATGTAGCAGCTAAGGAATCCTACAAATGTTTAAGTTTTTTGTTCATATTAAAAACTGCGTTATCCTGTAATCTACAAAAATGACGCAAACACATATTTTTTTTTAATGAAAGGGTTATCAGCCTTGTTTCACCTTCACTGACCATACTCGAAATTAAATCCCGCAACTTTAAACTCCAGATAATGACTTTCATTTATCCGTATTTGGTCCGGTAACTTTTCGAACCGTGTCATCAAGAACGATACAAAATAATAAATATTATAGTAAATTGAAATGTTTTCTTCTATTACTTTTTTTTATAAGTGATATGCATATCGTTTATTTTGTTGTCTATAAGAATAAATAAATAATTTCGTTGCTAAAATGGTCATCTTAACATAATTTTCCTTTTGAATTTCAGAAAAAACCTGACTATCTATAAAAAAAAAGATGTGGTATGAATGCCAATGAGACAATTCTCCACGAGAGACACCATGACAAAGAAATAAATAACAATATATAGATCTTCGTATGGCCTTTAACAAAACATCCATACCGCATAGTCATCTAATCTATTTATTTTTCTACCCCATTTAATTTTTCACCAGTTTAAAAAAAAATGGTTACAGTTAAGTAATTCGCTTTTATCCTGCAATTAGCTACTTATTGTATACAAATAACAGATAAACAAAATTTTTTTTGCTTTGTTTGTAAATGTACAAATAATTTTTCATGCTACCCGTTTCCATGTTGATCAATCGGTAATATATTTCTCTCTGGGTAATCTTCATTTTGGGGTTTTCTTTGAGTCCGCGTTTCAATAATTGTAAAAATCAAAGACAATGGTTAAGATTTAAACAACTTATGCTCAAATACCAGGTGTAAATTGTAAACAATATATGTACATTGTCAGAAATATAAAATGTATTAGTTCTCGCTGCGAAACAGGAGAAAAATCGGTAAGCCTTGCTTTTCGTCCTGTTTTTAAAGCTCGTATAAAAAAAAATTCACGTTTACCGACAAAGTACATTTATAATCAATACATTATTCCACAGTTGTTTATATATATAAAAGAAGATGTGGTATGATTGCCAATGAGACAACTATCCACAAAAGACCAAAATGACACAGACATTAAAACAACTATAGGTCACCGTACGGCCTGTTGATATAAATGTATCTTTTTGTTCAATATTTCAACGAATATCGTCGTATAAACTAGAAACATCAACCTATTTTCCGAACGGAGAGTCATAAATTCAATGAATATTATTGCGGGATATACGGTATAAACGGTAAGCTTCGATGCGTTTAGTTATGAACGCGAATGGTTCGATAAATATAGCTAAATACACAATTAAGCCAAATGTTCATAAAAGGGATTTGCTGCACATCATTATTTAAAAAATCTTCTGTTAAAAAATATAAAATTTCATACAAATATATTCTTTTGGATCTAAATGTTATCATTCTAAAATATGTTTTGACAGTTTCCGTTAAATATATATTATAAGATTTTCTCGGCAACTGTTAGAGCGAAACGGTTTTTTTATTAATAGGTTGCGAGGCATGAAGTTCATATGATTCAATCCAAATTATCCACAAAGTGCGGTAACAATCTTGAATTGATGCAATCTTGTTCGCCTTTAAATCGACGTAACATATTTAGTCAAAATTCTTAAAATAAAATCACCCATATAACGAAAAGAAAACTGTGAAGACTTTAAAACGTAAGGGAAGGCTTAAATTCTTCTGTAATTTTCCTGCTACCAATTATAAATTAAGAAAGTCATGTTTTGTATTGTTGGAATTTCGGAACCCTCTTATGCATCCATTTAAAGCACCATGAAACAATTGCCAGCTAACTCCCAGTTTTCAAAAATCTTTAAATGTGCAGTATGTCATTGATACGGTTTGAGTTCTCAAAATGAATCAAGATAAAATAAAAATAACAAGACATTTATAAAAAAATATAAAATCCTTGTTATGTTTTATCAATTTTTGAGAACATCTTTAGGTTGAAGATATTAATCAAAGTACTGAAGTACTGAACATCGGATGACCGAAAGTTCTAATGGACGGTCAACAGCACTTGTCTAAGAAAACCAAATCACATCTCTTTACCTGAAAGTGACGTTAAAGTACAGATATATTTTTTTTTCTGTGCGTGGATGATAAATTCAACCTCATCGTAGAAGTGATACAAATCAGTAAACTCTGGGTTTTTTTTTTGGTTATAATACATTATTTTAATATTTGTAAATTACAGTTACAGGTATATATAATTTTTATCCATTTGTAAATCATTCTATTGCACTATATTAATTATAGTGTTGTGCAAGTGCATGGTGGACACTCTGCTGTAAAAATTCGATTTTTCTGATAGATTGAATTTGAGTGGGCATTCATATTTTCCAGCAAAACATTCAATGTCCCACGCAGAGAGAGGGAGCAAAGACAGATAACTCTGCATGGGAGATAGCAAACGTTCTTATAAATATTAAAGATTTTTTACTTTATTTATGTTTTTAACGAGTTGAACGACATTTTCATATCATTAATTTATGTTCAAAACAATATATTTTTAGGAGTATCCATTTGAAATGAATTAAGAACAAATGATAAGGAATGTAATTTTGCACTCGATAACGTCCGCGTATTTATTATTATCATGTTTATAGATCGGTTACAATCTCAAAACGAAGGTTACGTAATGGAAAGTTTAGGCGACAGCAATACACATTAATGCCCTCACGGTCATCCGATGTAAAATGAATAGAGAAGTTGTTCATTAAGATATCATTAGATAAACAAACACACGGACCTATTTTTTTTTCTCTTTTTGATTTCTTATTCAATGACCAGTGGCGGAACCAGAATTTTGAAAATGATGGAGCTGCGTTTGTTGGTTCTATAAGCAGTTTGATTAAGAGGGGGCTCTGGGCTCAGTTTTGCCACAACTCCCTGCTGATTCAAAAAATAAATACAAGATAAGAGGTGGCGAGAAAATATCCTCGGTCAATAACATCTGAATAGACGCATATATAATGTGTTGACCTTGTCAAAAGTCTATAATTCATAAATGTAATTCGGCGCCTTCTAAAACCATATGTTATGAATATGTATGCAAGATATGGCGACCTATGAAATGACCCGCTTGGTGCAGATGAAAGAGAACATTACATAAATAAGGCCGTTAGTGCTCTCGTTTGAATTGTTTTACATAATCTTTTCGGGGCCTTTTATTGTTGACTATGCGGTATGGGCTTTGCTCATTGTTAAAGGCCGTACGGTGACCTAAAGTTGTTAATTTCTGTGTCATTTTGGTCTCTTGTGGAGAGTTGTCTCATTGGCAATAATACCACGTCTTCTTTTTTAAATCAACTTATTTTCCGTTCACATTTTCCGTAAAGAAATGAGGTTGCATTTTGTTTTTTACATGTAGCTTTTTTTGCTTCGAATAACAGGACAGAGCTTTTAGTTTCAGTCTATATACACGCCATCTTGAAATAATCAATTGTCACATATAAATTCTGTTTGTTTGCTTCATGATGTGGCTGATATTTACAACTAGTTTACAATTTTATATATACAACTAGTGGCTTAAATGCGATAATTAATTACAAACTGTTCTCTTCTGAGGATATTAAGCCATCAAATGCCGGAAATTTAACTATGGGTATTATATTTCAGATCAAATGTTATTAATTCATGGTCGTTTTATTATGCATATATATTACACACTGAAATTGAAAATTGAAATATCAATCATTAATAAGTTTTTATTTGCATTGCTAATCTGCAATATGCACGATTTGTTTGCTAAAAAATGTTCCTGTTCAATGTTTTCAAAAATGCATTAAATGTATTTTATGACTTTTGTCAATCTAGGCACACCTCCAGAGAAACAGACCTCGAGAATCGTGTCTATATATTTGTAAATATTTTAATTTTCAACAAGTAAAGTGAACAAAATATAAAAAGAATGGATGTATAACGCGCACTTTCTAAATAGAACAAAAAACTAAATATTTATATAACATTTTTATATCAATCAATATGTAAAAATACTACATTTCCAATACTAAATCAACATCCCGATGCACATATATAACCTTCAGTTCACATTCAGCATCCAATGGATATTACCTTGAAAAAAAATACAACGAAGTAGTTCAGAGCTTTTTAGAAAGCTAAAACATATAATTTTCTTAATTTTCAAAGTGTATATCACTGATGCGTTTTTGTTTTAATCTGTGTCAAAAAAGCGTTTACCAGAACGTAATAGGTGTTTGCACATAACGTAATTGGTGTTTGGACATAACGTAATAGGTGTTTGCACATAACGTAATAGATGTTTGGACATAATGTAATAGACATTTGCACATAACTAACATGGTGTTTGCACATAATGTAAGCGGTATTTGCAACTAACGTAATAGTGTTTGCACATAATGATGTAGTTGTTATACATAACTTAATAGGTATTTGCACATAACGCAATAGGTCTTTGCACATAAGGTAAACTGTTTTTGCACACAGGGTAAACGATGTTTGCACATAAGGTAAACGAGAATTGCACAAAACGTATAAGTTGTTTGCACATAATGTAAATGGCAGTTGCACATGACGTAATGAATGCTCACAGAGAGTATCAATTGTTCGGCAAAACGCATAGGAATTATATCATGATGTGTTGTGTTTTTCACTGGAGATACATATGTATTAACACAACATAACGCCAAAAGACTATAATATCATGAGGTTTACATAGAACAAAGGTGTATCAAAACAAAACCTTTAGAACATTCGGCATAACAATAGCACTTGAGACAGGACGCAATTTTTAACTGACTTACGTAAAAGAAGAATAGACAAAACATAGATAAAATATGAGAGAATGTAAAGGTGGTTGATCATAAAGTTTCGAAGTATTCACAGAATATATAGTAGTAAAAGCATGACGTAATGCCTATTGTACACAACAAATTTTAGCAATGACATATAATACTACTGTTTGACCAAACAAATAACTAATTTGACATAACACAGAGATGCCGTGTCAAGAAATACAGACATTTGCACATAATATAAAGAAGAAACGACAGCACGTAAAGACAAAGTGACAGAACACATTTAATATTTACACTATAAGACAGTTCCGGCGTTCCATACATACGGGGTAAAATGCAGTTTTTGGCTAAAATCTCAAAAACCAAAGCATTTAAAGCAAATCTGATGTTAATAAATTTGTTTCTTAGGTCAAAGTCTATCAGCACTGAAATTTTCATACCAATCAGGCAATCCGTTGTTGGGTTGCTCCCCCGAAATTGGTAATTTTCAGAAAATTTTGCAGCTTTTGGTTATTATCTTGTATATTATTATAGATAGATACAAACTGTAAACAACAATAATGTACAGCCATGTAAGACCTACAAATAAGTCAGCATGATCAAAATGATCAATTAAACCCTTTAGGAGTTATTGTCCTTTATAGTAAATTTTGAACAATTTTCATAAATTTTGTAAATTTTTATTCGTTTATTATATGCGCATACACCAAGGTGAGCTCTTTAGAGCCTCTAGTTTTTTTTCACATTTATCATTTCGGGATCTTTCATAGCTTACTATGCATTAGGTTTTTTTCTCATTGTTAAAGACCATATAGTGACATATAGCTGTTTACTTCTCAGTAATTTGGTATGTTTTGCAGATATGTCTTATTCGCTATCATACCACATCTTCTTAGTTTTATATAAGTATACAGAAAGAAGACGTGGTATAATTGCCAATCAGTTTAACAGTTCAAACGAGAAAACTAACGATCTTATTAATGAACAAAAAGTTAACGAAAAAAAAAACAAATGTGTAGCACATCAACAAACGACAACAACTGAATAATAGGCTCCTGACAGTGGGCAGGCACATACATATAGAATGTGGCGGAGTTAAACATATTAGCGGGATCCTAACCCTCCCCTAACCTGGGACAGTGGTGTAACATTACAACATAAGTGTGAACTATAAAAATCAATTGAAAAAGGCTTAACTCATCAGATGGATACAAATAAAAATGATACCCAGAGTGCACATGGCCGGGAACATGTATATCCAAACAACAAACAGACACGAAGTGCAATTCTGAGAGTTTTGTTTTCCAGTTAATAAAACTGTTTTATGTAGCTACGAAAACGTAGCTCTATTGTCCTTTGAAATTTGTTTGCCATAGAGCTACGATTTACTCTAGCTGCGAAAACGTAGCCCTTAAGGTCCTTTTGATGATTTTTTTTTTATATTTGCGGACCATATGTTTTGTCCTGATAAAGTAAATCTCAATTTATGTTATAAACCGTGTATCGTTGTATATGAGTTAATCTTTTAGATCAAGATAAAGCATCTACAGAAAAAATATTTGTTAAATCTTGTATGTTACAGAAAAAAATGAACATTTTAGAGTCAATAGCAATCTCAGGCGATACAGAGGGTTCCGTGGAGTCCTTTACGAATTTAGTATAGTACTGATTCCATTTGAGAACTAAGGAAAATAAATGGCCTCACTAAATGGTGGGGGTATATCCCCCTAACGTCCGAAATATTGTAATTTTGTTAGTACTTTTTTCTGATATTTGACTGCCGTTCCCCCATTTCATACAAAATAACTCACAGAACCGAAGCACATTAAACAAACAAATTTAAATATGGAAATCGATTTAAAAATGTCTTTCCAAAGTAGTCACGTGGTTTGACCTCATCTTCAAATAAACAAGTCGACTTAATCAATTAACAAGTTGAATTTATCATGTCGACTTCTTATTACTATGTCATTACATTTATATAAGCAAGTCGACATTGTAATGCAATTATTTCTTCATCATTCCTACAAGTTGACGTCACATGATTATTAGATTCCAGCTTATAACACACAACATAACTTATAATTACGACTTATTAGCAACAAAATAACTTTACAAGGGGTGTACCATATGCGCTTCCATACTATGGTCCCTCATCTAGAAATGGTTTGTGTCTATGGATTCAATTTTAACCTTTTGTTTACAAAACATTTTGGATCCTAAATCAAAAGTGCATATGTTCAGTATAATTTAAACATATTGTTTATTTAATTTGGTATACGTGACTGTACTTTTACTCGATGTTAATTTGGTATACGTGACTGTACTTTTACTCGATGTTAATTTGGTATACGTGACTGTACTTTTACTCGATGTTAATTTGGTATACGTGACTGTACTTTTACTCGATGTTATTCTGGACAAAGTTAATGTTTGAAACTTTAAGTTAATTTGATTTTGTACGGAACAAAACAAGTCGTCTTTATCGGACATTTCGTATTAGAATTATAATGTTAATTTAATTGGCCTGTGTTGGCAGGTGATAGTTTTCCTGTCGCGGTACTCTGTAGAATAGTGATTATCCTATGGCTTTGTGATTAAAAAAAAAAGGAAAATGCACAACATCCTCGTAAATCGGTAGTAAATACAAAATGTGAGGACGTTGGAACCTTTAATTAATCTTTAAAAATATACTTGTTTTAGCTATCATTTTGGCATTTGAAATTTTATGAGGTTAAAACAAAAACACATTTTGTCAAAAAAAGGAACATTGTATTTTGAAGAGCATGCATGATGAATATTACTACAAGTAGGGTTCCAATTTCTTCCAGGACAAATCTATATTAAAAGGTTATACTGTTTTGTGTATGCCCTCTAATTTTTATGATTCTCAAACACTTCATGATTTGCTTTATAATTTTATGCCTACAGACAAATGTTGTTTTGGGAAACCATTTACTGATAAAATCGTGTGGGCTTTTTCAACAGTTTGGTCAAAACTGCTGTTGGTTGAGACATAACAGTCGAAGAATTATTTGAACTGTAAGTGAAGTACAGATTACTATTTCTCGCTTTTTATAGGAATACTAAAAAATAGCAAAATGGTTTAGCTTCAACAACCTGTAAATCATCTTGAGTTGTAAAGGTTATATATACAGTTTTTTACGTGAAATTCACAGTGCAGTTTCACTTTGACTTAAACACCTTTTTTATATTAGAAATTTGTTAGACGTGTACTTTTACTCGATGCCATTCTAGACAAGGTTAATGTATCAAATCTGAAGTTAATTTGGATTTGTATCGAACAAAACAAGTCGGCTCTTTCTGACATTTCGTATTAGAGTTACCAGATTAATTTAATTGTACTGTGCTGACAAGTGGTTGTATTCTTGTCGAACTACTCTATAGCAAAACGGTAATCTAAAATCTACGAACAAAACTTTTAACAAAATCCATCAGGACTTATATTAGATAGTTCTATGCTGATTTTGTCAACATTGTTGTTTTAACAATCAATCTTCTATTATCACGTTAAAGTCGTTTCTTTACCAAGATACAGACGGGAAGAACGGTTAATAGATCATAAGTTCTTGATAGAAACATAACAAATTAATTATATTCCCTCTCTTAGAATGTAAAATAAAACTTTATTAGTATAGTATAACATTTTTGATTGAAATGTTATAATCAGTTTCAAATGATAAACGTTTCAAAAATATTTGGCTTTATTTTGAAAAATCTATTGAAAATGTATTTTTCCTAACTTTTGCTTTAAATTAACTTTTTTCCTCAGGGATTTTTCTAGTTATTTCAAGTTCTGTTTCACGTTTAGCTTTCTCAATAAAAGTCGTTCATATTCTTCATTAAAGTTTAAAAGACGAAAGTATAAAAAAAAAAGATACCTTGTTTTTTTTGCCGCTATATACTAATATATATATGTCGACCGAAAGCACATTCAGATATGCACACAGGGTGTTTAGGTGGAGTTTTTTTTCATATCTAATTCTATATGTGTACAAACTATATATAAGGCTTGATAGTTTAAGCACAAAAAATGTTTAATCTGCAAATTTGCGGAAGCAAATTTTTGTTCTTTTCTCGCCGGGATTCGAACACATGCTATTGCGATATTGAGAAAACACCTACACTAGTATCATGCTTAGAGCTCTAAACCACAAGGCAACCTAAACTGAAGTATAAATTCAGCTAACGGTGGTCTAGTGCTACATTTCACCGTCAGTAAAATATAGAGTGCTAACACAGTACATAATATTTTAGGCAAGAAGATTCAATAGATTGCAGATAAGCTGTATTATCTGCCGTTAAGGATCGTAAGATACAGTCACAGAAATAATTATATAATAAGTACGTCTAAACAAGTGCCAACTCTACGACAGATTCATTTATTTGAACATTTTTTTAATTATTATTTTGGAAAATTGGAAAATTCTAGTATATTACGTGCATAACCTTGAACATGTCCAACCATCTACAGATGAAATTCGTTAAGTGGCGACAAAGTGATTATTATTTAAACAATTTACAAATAAATAGTCTTACGTTAGTCAATTTCAATTCGACATTAGAGAAGTAAAATATTGATACGAAATAAATTTCAAAGTCATTATTCTTTTTTCTAGTAAAAGATATATGTAACTCTTTTTTTACCGCAATGAGCATAAAAACTAAAATCACAAAAACTCCGAGGAAAATTCAAAACGGAAAGTCCTTAATCAAATGATAAAACAAACACACCAAACGAAAGGACAACAACTGTCATATTCCTAACTTGGAACAGGCATTATCACATGTAGAAAATGGTGAATTGAACCTGGTTTTATAGTGTTTATTAAACCTCTCAATTGTATGACAGTCGCATCAAATTCCATTATGTTTACAACGATGCGTGAACAAAACAGACATAATAGTTAACATAGTCAAAATATGGGTACTGTGTCACAATCTCAAAACAAACACATATCTAACCGAAAACACAAAAAGCATTTATCAAATATAAAAACTACAGGTATTGCTTCGCGTGTTTGGCGTCATAAAATGTAAACGTCACATAGGAAGAAATATAAAATAATTTTGCCGTTCAATGTTTTTTCAAAAAATTATAATTTCACATGGGGAATGGTAGTATACAGAGTAACAAAATCAAAAGTGTGTTTGAAGTAATTTCAGAAACAGACCAAGATTTAAAATTATCCAGAAGTTCTCTAGAATTTTTAAGAATCCACAGATGGTTATTACCTCTACGCGAGAAAAATGATTTTGTCGTTAGAAGTATTTTCAACTTTATAATAGAACAATATCATAATGACATATAATAGAACAATAACACAATGGCGGGATCTTTAAAAGTAGAGAGTTACGTAATATGAATCAAAGAATCACAAAAAGTCGCACATACAAAACACACCAGCAAAAATGAAAGATAATACAAACAAATGGACAGTATGTATAAGTACCGAGTCACGGGATACCACAGAAAACAAACCAAACAGTAAAAGTAATATTAATAATAGAACAAAGACAAAGAAAGAACAATATAACACGTTGTTAAGATGATAAACAACGCCAGTACGCATAATCTATACATCAAGACCATCATGTATTATTTGTGATGTTTATACGGAATACTTATCAACAAGGTCTTAGTACTTTCCGATGATTTTTTTTAGAAAAAAGACGAGGTGTTCTTTGACATACCCCTGGTTCATCGACTTTCTGCTCAGACACTGGTGACGTTTTACAAAGTATGAGTAGGAGCCTCAAGCTCTTGAATATCGAATAAGTTGGGAAATGTATATCCCATATGCAGGTGAAGTTGGTATATTGCTACTTAGATGGGGGGAAATTGATCATTGTGTTATTGTTCTATGATAATTTGTGTCTATCTTTTTTGCTTATGTGCTTTGACTGCATAGTGTTTCTTTGATACACATGACGTGGCTCTGTCATTATGTCATTGTGTTATTGTAAATTTGTGTATTCTTGTCATTCAGTTTTACTAATGTACTTTGTCTATATGCCTTTTTGTACTTCTTTGTTTGTTTTTATAGTAATTGAAATTATAACACAATGTTGACAGCTGTACCCCTATTTTCGACATTTTTACCTATTATGTCTGGGTTTGTTTTTCACACATTGTTGTCAATATGATGGAATTTAATGTGCCAGTCATATACGTGAGAGGTTTAGCTAGCTAAAAACCTAAGTTTAAAAGTTATTAATTTTATTATAATTATTTTAATTAATTAAATGATGTCATTTGTGCTACTTTTGACAATGGGTTGCTTTATTTCTTTCATGTACCTCACATTATCTGTTATTCCTGCTCAAACTTTATAGAATATTCTTATTTATAGTGCAAGCTGGTAAAATGTTTGGCATTATAATAAGATTAGATTGTAATAGATGAAAGCCTACGAGACATTAACATATAGGTTTGAATGATGTTATGATACAAATATAAAGGTTGTTGGGTAATAAAGTCTGTAATATACATAGTATATTGTGGTGTTGTCAGAACTTAAGAAATTATGCTTTCACTTTACATTACAAAATTTCAGAAATAAATGCTTAAAATTGAGTAATCTCTTTTTAATAAAATAATAAGTACTGTTCGCTGTTAGTGATGATTAAATTTTTCACTGGATTATGTGATGAATTTGAATAAAAATTTGAAATCATTCTGGTAGGTGAAAAGAAAAATTCGTTTAATTAATGAAAATCGATTAAGCACGGATTTGATATACAATCAGTCTTTTCCATTTATCATTCAATAAAATGACATTCTTTGTTAAATGACCTACATAAACTGCAATGATCAATACCTAATATACACTTATAGTAAGTGAATCAAACAAGCTTCTTTGTAAAACAAATGGATTTGATTTCTTGATTTTTGGTGTTTTAACGCCACTTTTAAGCACTCATTTTTGGCTATTTCGTGGCGGTCAGTTTTTATTGGTGGCGGAAATCGACGTGCACAGAGAAAACCACCGACCTTGGATAGGAAAACTGACACTCCAAGTCAATTAAGATTGGAGAGTACAGTGCACCCGCCCGAGCGGGGTTCGAACTCACAACCGCAGTGTTGAATGGCTAGTGATTACAGTAGTTACTACTTAGACCACTCGGCCACCAAGGCCGCTAAACAAATAGATACGCAAAACTAAAAGATTAGTGTAAAGATTGTACTAAGTTGTGGATTGTTTTATCGTGAACTGCTGTATGTATAACGCACGGTCTTTTGACAGCTTATATATGATTAAAAACAACTCAGAGAAAAAGAATAATGCATTTCTTCAAATGTTCGTTAAGTTTTGAAATGAATTATTAATTGAAATTATTTGTACATTTTTGTTTCATTTCAGGAAATTGAGTAGGAGTTGCATGCACTTTATGAAACTCTGCAAAGAACAAAGAACACGTTTAGCTTCACAAATATTATTACAAATTAATCAATGACAATGATTTTTTATATATATTTGCAACACATATGTCGTATTTAGAGCATTAACAAATACATAAGCTTTAACAGGGCTCACGCACTCATTTAAACCATTAACCATTAAGCCAACGTCTTGAACAAAGGTTCAGAATAGTGATGTGATTAAGGACATTTTATTTTGAAGCTTTCTCGGAGTTTAGTATCTTTGTAATTTGACTTTTTTCTCTATATAATTATATTTTTATACTCAAAACTATGTTTGAAATTTATGTTTTATATAATACGAAGGTAGTTTATTAATTTAAAAGTTCATGTTTGTTTTACAAACTAGTGTTAAAACAGAAAACAAAAAGAGTGTTATCATTAAAATACAAGACTAAACAAGGCTTCAAAATGCCTGTACCAAGTCAGGATTATGACAGTTTTTGTTTATTCGTTTTTGATGCGTTTTGTTATTTGATTTTGCCATGTGATTATGGACTTTCCCAATTGATCTTCCTCTAAGTTCAGTATTTTTGTGATTTTACTTTTTAGTACGGCAGACGCGGGATAAACGATGTCCGTCATTCTTTGGATCAGTGAATCAAACGTGGACTCGTAGATGTTTTTTTCTTTACAAAATTTGATGACGTCAAAATAAAAGTTTTATTTCAATCCCTACTCCTTTCTTGAATACCACGTGATAATAGCATATAAATACACAATAATACAAACCAACAATCACAACAAAACCAATCGAGAACATCGAAATAAGTTTGACACGTCATTTCTATAGACGATGAAATGTTCTACTGTCTATTGATTGATTATACTGATATTATTCAATGGATTTCACTGTTTCAATTTGATAGTCTTGATAACAAAAGGTCAGTCAGATGGGATGGTTAAAATATCCATCCTTACACTCGTTTCAGTTGATACCAACTTGAATGTAAATATAAGGCTATGCAATTAAGTTTAGTTGTTCAGATCAAAAAAGGAGATGTGGAATGATTGATAAGGAAACAACTATCCACTTTCAAATTGAGTGAATGAAAGCAATGCTTATTTTTCAAGGTTCAGAATATTGTAAAATGATTTTTACAAAAAAGCGGAAAACCAGATATTCTTGTATCACACATTCAACAGATTTACAAGAAAGGAACTTATTGTTGAATGTCGTACCTTGACCTATAATGGTTTATTTTTATAAATGTTTTACTTGGACGGAGAGTTGTCTCATTGCCACTCGTACAAAATCTTCCTATATATTTATACACATCAGTAAACAGAACAAGATGAAAAGAGGATTGCCATTCCAATGGTCATATTATTCCAATTTAGTACAAAAAATTAAATGATCGAACTTTTTTCTTTTTGGCAGCAGAACTATTGAGAACGTTTTAGTATGACCAACCCAAAGCTTACCACAGAAAATTGAACACAGTTACGATAATTAGCTGTACAGCCAAATTAGGAAAATAGATTTAAAACAAACGTTTCAATATGAAAATAACACCAATCTGTGAAATCAAATCATACTGATATAATGGAAGTGATGGTATGTCCATTAACCTTTTAAAGCTATACAATTGGTTTACGTAACAAAAATTTTGTGATTGAAAAGCAAAAAGCTGTTTTTTTGTACTACAACAATAGTAAAACTTTTATTCGAAAAACATTTTTCAAACGGATATATTTGGATTAGAACGACATTAGACATTTCAATTGTATGCATATCGTCCTCTGTGTCAACACTTTTATTTGTATGAACTTACTGGACACGTTTTTAAATCAATTTGACTGGTAACAACCGTTTAATGAGAAATAACAAATTTGATGAATTGTTATGTAAAATAATGATGTATTTGATTTTTAAAAATAGTAATAAAAAAGTAATTTCTCATTGAAACTATGTAATATTGGTCTGTGGGTTTTTTACTAACAAAAGCGTGTGAAATAAGACAGCACTAATTCAGTACAAAATGTAGCTAATAATTATAACATGTTGTTCATAACACTTTGGTTTTACTGTTATACAATAAAAACTTTGCCTGAGTAAGCTGATATCTTTAATGATATTATCAAAAATAACGAATAGTTTTAGTTAATACTTCATGCTGATTGTCTACATTTATAACAAAGCGCTTACTACTGAGCTGATAACAGATTTCATATTATTATTATACCTAAATGCAGCTAATCGATTGGAGTATTTTGAAAATTACGCGGGAGTAACGACGTCGTGTTTTACCTTTTGTATCTAGTATAGGGTTGACGCAAGTGCAAGACGTAGCCTAAGCATTTGAAAATATTTATAAAGTAAACGTTATGGTTTGGTTTCTTTTTTTAATATTACGATAGTTGATTTATCACCGCCATTTATTGTCTGTTGCCTTTTTCGATATAATAAAACACTGGATATTCGGATACAACTATTGCCCTCTGCTTAGCCTCAGGACAATAGTTGCTCCTAGGGACAATAAACTTACTATTCCACCCATACCCAGTCAATAAGTATACAATGTAAAGCACTCAGGTATAAAGAACACAATATATAAATGTCAATTATACTTTTGATAAAGTTTATTATTGAGTATTACAGTTGCATTGATTCATAAGACAAACATTGTTCTTGAAATGCCAGGAAATAGTACTAGAGAGAATAAGACAACTTCTAACATCGAATTATTATGTATACCTTTAGATGTAATGAATAAACACTCAGATATTCGTTAAGAAGCAGTAAGTCACTGTAGGTGTGTAACATATCTAATTGCTAAATCAATTTGTGATGGTGACGGTTATGTAGTATTGATACCATTTGTTCTTCCTTACTCTAATTGAGCTGTTTTTATGAAAAGAACCCACTACTGTTCATAAAGACCGAATCATATAACTTTGCACCAGTGAAAAATATCAAATTAGATGTATAAACGCCATGGTATACTCCTGCTGGGAAATAATTGAAAGTTGAAATCATCGCCCATGTCAACGTTTTGTACTTGAAAGTCTTAGCAAAGAAATACATATCAATATAATAGAACTATAAAAGCAAGGTAAAGACACGTGTGTTTTCTATAAATGTTTCTGTCTTTTAGTAGACAAGTAGAAACAAACTTCAATGTTTATGTACCATTCTGAACAAACTTTAATATGGCATGTTCTACACAATATGACTGTTGTTATCAAATAGTTCGTTTCTATGTATTTTGGCGTTTGTTTGTGTTGCAGTTCAGTGTTTTATTACTCCGTTGGTTCCCTGTTATAGTTGATGTGGATCCTGACTCGGATTTTTTTTCGTTTAATCGATTTAAGCCTATTAAACAGCAGTATACTACTGTGACCTTACTTATATACCTCAGTGGTGGTGGTTTTAAACAATCTTAGATATGTTTATATATAATTGGCGGTTGTGAACCACAATCCCATATATATATAATTAGTGATTATGTCCTATATTTTAATGCGTTAAATTGTTATCGGAGGCCCATATTTAAATACTAGTTTACACTTGGTAGAGGCATCCAATATATTTATAAACCTCCATGTAATCAGTTTGCTAAAAACAGAGGAAAATTAATACCACGATCCTACAACTACAAGGTATTTCAATTTATAGTACATTTCATACATATCATTTATAATTGCCTTTGGCAGACATAATATATAAAGAACACATTCCATTGTTGCAGTATTTTTAAAGCAATGATTTTTTTAAAACCATTGTTTCAATTGGCATGCAGTTTCCGATTATTTTCGGATAATCTCGACACAATTGTTGTTTAGACTTTATAGTCAACAAATTCATCAAAAGGTTCTGTTACTTCCCCGTTTCAACCTAACAACCTTGTGTAATTAATTTACTCACGTTAAACCATTCTTAAACTAAGAAAACTATATAATGCAGCTTTTCCAACCTTCATGATTATCACTTTCAAAAACAAAGATTCATTATACGCCCAACTTATATGTCAATTTAAGAGACTTGAGTTGTAAATTATAGTTCACTTTTGCTGATGGTGTTATGGTTTATTTGACTTTTATTCCTTTATGATTCCCCTACAGACATCTTTTCTTTTTACATAACAAAAACGATTGTTTTCTACAGAATCTCTGTAAATTGCAAAATCTGTACCGAAAGTACAAAATAGAAAGTACGAATTTAAGACCCCTTAATAGTGAATTGTTTTCATTGTAATGTTTTTGTTCAATTTTTTGCAAAATTAATAACAGTGTTTAATATGTTTAAGCAAAATTAACTTTTGGGCACCATCCATGATTTAGAAATATTTTTGGCTCTATGTATTTAATATAAACCTTTTGGTTAAAGAACATTTCACTATGAATTAAAACATATT
The DNA here is from genome assembly GCA_019925275.1 of Mytilus edulis. Lineage (NCBI taxonomy): Eukaryota > Metazoa > Mollusca > Bivalvia > Mytilida > Mytilidae > Mytilus > Mytilus edulis. The sequence continues at coordinate 6,739,297 of CM034355.1, read as the reverse complement.
ACTTATTTTTTTTTAAATTGGTATATTACGTTTACTTATACTCATTATTGTTATTCTGGACAAGCTTGCTGTTCCAAACCTTAATTTAATTTGATTTTGTATCAAACAAAACAAGTCGGCTTAATCTATTCGTATAAGAAACCAGGACAAAATTATCAGGTTAATTTAATAAGGCTGTTCTGGCAGGTGGTTGTTGTCTTGTCGTACTACTCTGTAGCATAATGGGAATTGAAAATGATACATCTATCAAGTCTACATGAAGTGATTGTAAGCATTACTTAGTTTTTCAGTTTAAGAATAGTGTAAATTGTTACCATACTTTCTTACAAACAAGCTGAAAAAAAGTTGATACCAGACTTTCAACAGATTTACAACTAAAAACAAAGTCCTACAAATCTTCTAACAGGACAATGAAAACTTCCAATGGTGTTATATTTCATATACAGTACAAACAATTAAATGATCGAACCTAATGCTTTTGACAGCAGAATTATTGAGAACGTATTAGTATGACCGCCCAAAGCGTACCATAGAACATTGTTCAGAGTAACGATAATTAGCTGTACATCCAAATTAGGAAAATAGATTAAAAACAACGTATCAATATGAAATGATAACAATCTATGAAAATCAAATCTACCTGATATAATGGAAATGATGATATGTCCATTAAACTTAAGAAACTATACAAGTGGTTTACGTGATAAAATGTTGTCGAAGTAAAGGAAAAAACGCTGTCGCTTTTGTAATGCTACAATATTAAGAGTTTTTGTAAGAAAACTTTTAAACAGATAAATGAAGATGAGAACGAAACTCGATATTTCAATTGGTTCCATTGTGCACACATTTTGTTTTTGTATGTACTTGCTGGTCCTTCCTGGACACAGCTTTTAAAATCATTATGCCATGTTATAAGCATTTTATCACGGGATTTATGAGAAATAATATCAATGTCTAAATTAAAGTTTGACGAATCATTATGTACTATCATGAAGTATTTCAGTTTTAGAAATACTAATAAAAAGGAATTTTCATTGATAACTACGTAAGATTCATCAATGAGGGTTTTTTTCACAAACAAAAGAGTGTGAAATTAGACAGCGCCAATTCAATAGCTGATGATAATTACATTTTGAACCTAGACGTAGGTTTTACTGTTATACGAATTGCCCAATCATGCCATTGGCAGCATTAGAGTTAAAAACATCTTACATCTACAATATTTAAAACAAATTTGCTAGAGTAAGCTGTAATCTTAAGTGAAATTATTAACAAACAACGAATAGTTTATGTTTATACGTCATACTGATTGTCTACATTAATTACGTTAAGCTTTAACTACTGAGCTGATAACAAATTCAATATAAGTTAGTTAAAAGCGCTCAGGTATAAAGAACACAACATATAAATGTCAGATTTACTTTTAAAAAAGTATATCATTGAGTGACACAGTTGAATTTATTTCAAGGATTCATAAGACGAACATTGTTCTTGAAATGCCAGGAAATAGTTACAGGAAGAATAAGACATTCTCTTACGTCGAAATACCTTTACATTTATTGCAATGTGTTTCCCTCTGTTATCTTTCGCCCCTCTTAGATATTCGCTTAGAAGCAGTATGTGTTAGACATATCTAATTGCTTTATTTAATTTATGATGGTGACTGTCAATTTTATGTAGTTTCGAACTCATTTATTGTTTTGTACTTTATTTGAGCTGTATTTGTGTAATGATCACACCCTTGTTCATGCAGTCCGTATCATTTAACTGTACACAAGTGAAAAGTATCGATTGAGATGTGTAACTCCATATTTTGGACTAGAGGGTATGCTACTGCTGAGAAATGATAAGTTGACGATTTGAAAGTTGCAATATTTGCGGATGTCAAAGATTTTACTTGAAAGTCTTAGCAAAGAGATACAAATTAATAAAAAAGATATGTAAAAGCAAGGTAAAGAAACATATGTATTCTATATATAATTCCATCTTTTAGTAGAAAAGTAGGAACAAACGTCAATGTTTTCTATTAACATTCTGTTCTGTATCATTCTGAACAAACTTTCAAATGGCATTGTATATGGAATATGGTAGTTGTTATCAAAAACGATGTAGTTCGTTTCTATGTATGTTGGCGTTAATCTTTGATGCAGTTATGTGGCCTATAATTCATTTGTTGTCCTCTGATAGATGACGTGGTTCCCTCGGTCCTGTCTTGTGATCCGGATTTGTATTCGTTTAATATATTCATGACGATTGAGCAGCGGTATACTACTGTTAACTTTACTTTATGCCTTAGTTCTTGGTGGTTTATAACAATCCTAGATATATTTATATATAATTTGAGGTTATGAACCACAATCCAATGTCACAGTCGTGAAAAGGGTACGACATAAGGAACATATATAACATCTGATTCAATCTATAGTACATCTCATGTATTATTGACTTTTATAGTAGAAACAATTTTTTTTTAAACATACAAGATTGTATTGCATTGTTGCAGTTATCCAGGATTATAGATTGTTCTTAAAGTAATTAATCTTTAAAAGACTATTGTTTCCATTTGCATGCAGTTTCCGATTATTTTTCGAATATTCTCGAATTTATCAGAATTAATGGATATAAATTTACATTTGGGTTATGTTACTTTGAAGTTTCTAGTATCAAACTAATTATACTATGTCATTAATTTACTTACATTAAACCATCCTAGAACTAAATAAATTATATAATGTCACCTCTTAAACCTTCATGATTATCACTTTCAAGAAAGGAAGATTCATTATCCGCTTAACAAATATATTATTTTAAGAGATTGAGTTGTAAATTATTGCTCACCATTGCCGATGCTGCTATGTTTTAAGTGACTTTTAATCCTTTATGATTCCCATATAGACATATTTTGTTTTTAACATATGAACAAGGTTTGTTTACTGTAGTATCTCTGGATATTGCAAAACCGCAAAAAAAATCACACTTCTGTCTATACCGAATTTAGGTTTCGACACTACATAGTTATTCAAATTTCATTGCAAACTATATCACAAATCACAGTTGTAACTTTTCAAAAAGAATGTGAGTCTAATGCTATGCTTACATGACGAACTATATGAGTGATGTGGGAGTGATGTTGCTCTTTTTTAGTTTTGGTGAAAATTAACCAGATCGAAAAAGGAGAACGTGTAAGAAGGTCTCACATTGGCCTCAAGATCTATTTTAATCAATCCAAAATACTACAAATTTCACACACACATTAACTTCTTTATGGAGTTTTAAAATATAAAGTACGAAATGAAGACCCCTTAATAGTACTTGTGCATTTGTTTTTAATGTAACGTTTTGGTTAAATTTTTCAATAATTTATTACATGTTTTAGCATAACTAACATTGTGCGCCATCCCTAACTTAGAAATGGTTTGTGTCTATGGATTCAATATTGACCGTTTGGTAAGAGATTTGAACATTATGCTTTCACTTTAAATTACAAAATTGAAGGAATAATAATTAAGTAATCCCTTGTTGACAAAAATAAAGTTAGCTTTAAGTGATGATTTAAGTTATCACTTGATTCTGTGATGAATTTGAATAAAAGTATGCAATCATTCTGGCATGTCTGGCAGGCGAGAGATAAATTAGTTTAATTTAATGATAAATCCAATAAGCACGGCTTTGATATACAATCGGTCTTTTCCATTAATCATTTAATAAAATGACATTCTCTGTATAAGAACCACACAAACTGCAATGATCATTACCTAATATATATTAATATTAAGTGTCTCAAATTAGAGCAAATAACAGCTTCTTTTACAAACAAATTTATATGCCAAACGAAAAGATTAATGTAAAGATATTGTTGTATGAAGAAATGCTGTTAGTATAATAAATAAACTCATCATAAATACCAGGACTAAATTTTGTATATCCGCCAGACGCGCGTTTCGTCTACAAAAGACTCATCAGTGACGCTCGAATCCAAAAAAGTTAAAAGGGCCAAATAAAGTAAGAACTTAAAGAGCATTGAGGACCAAAATTCCTAAAAGTTTTGCCAAATCCAGCTAAGGTAATCTATGCCTGAGGTAGTATAACACACGGTCTGTTGACAGTGTATAAACCATTGAAGACAAATCAGAGAAAATAAATAATGCCTTTCTTGAAATGTTCCGTTAAGTTTGGAAATGAATTATTAAGTTAAGTAACATCTTTTTTGCAATTTAGGAAATGGAATAGGAGTTGATTGCACTTAACGAAACTTTACAAATAATACTACCACGTTTTCTTCACAAATACCATTGAAATTCTATCAATGACTTCTTTTTGTGTTCAACACATAAAGATCATTAGGAGCATTATGAAACATATAAATAGGCCTCAACGCAAGCCTAAATACCAACTACCAACCTGTATAAAACCAACTATTTGGATGATGTTTCAGAATTATAGGTTGATAATCTATATATATATATATATATTCATCATTTTTAAATCAAAACTATGTTTAAGAAATATGTTTTATATAAAACGAAGGTAGTTTATAAATTCAAAGGTTAATGTTTTATAAACTCTTGTAAAAACAGACAACAACGAGGGATAAACGATGCCCGTCATTCATGGATCAGTAAACCAAACGTGAACTCGAAAAGATTTTTTTCGGAAAATATGATTACGTCAAAATGAAGGTGTTATTAATACAGTATTTACTTATTTATAGAAACACGCATATAAATACGTAATAACCCGTACCAACAATAACAACACTATCAATCGAGAATATCGAAACAAGTAAGACACGTCATTTCTACAGACGATGAAATATTCTACTGTCCATTAATTGATTATAAAAACTAGTATTAAATGAATTATCGCTGTTTTACTTTGATAGTAAAAATAACCAAATGTCAATCAGATGGGATGGTTAAATCATCCAGCCTTCAATTTATTTAACTGGATAACATTGATGAATAACAGAAAAGGTCGAATTGGTTATTTCCGATTTAAGGTTAGTTGTAAATGTTCAAAATAAGGAGACGTGGTAGGATTGCAAATGAGACTACTTTAAACCAAATTCAAATGAAGTGATTGTAAGCAATGGTTATTGTTCAAGGTTCAGAATTTTGTTACATGCTAAAAATGTACTGAAATCAAACATTCTATAGATTTATAAACAAAAAGCAAATTCCTTCAAATCTTCAAACAGGAGATAAAAACTTCTACACATCATAAACCAGGACAAAATGAAAAAATGATTGTTTGTCATTCCAATGATGATATATTTCATATACAGTACAAACAATTAAATGATCGAACCTAATCCTTTTGACAGCAGAATTATTGAGAACGTATTAGTATGACCAACCCAAAGCTTACCATAGAAAAGCGCGCAGTGTAACGATAATTAGCTGTACAGCCAAATAAGGGAAATATATTGAAAACAACTGATCAATATGAAAATGACAACATTCAAATAATACTGATATTATGGAAGTGATGATACGTCCATTAACCTTAAGAAACTATACAATTGGTTTACGTAACAAAATGTTGTGAGGTTAATAAAAAAACGCTGGGTTTGTTTGAAATGCGACAATAGAATGAATAGTTAAAAGAAAACCTCTCAAACAGATAGATGTTGATGAGAACGACACTCGACAATTTAATGGCTTTTTTTTTTTGCAAATCGATTTGACTGTTTGTATTCGTTTTATCACGGGATAGATGTATGATGAATGATTTAAAAAAGGGACGAAAGACACAAGAGGGACAGTCATACTCAAAGATCAAAAATAAACTGAGAACGCAATGGCTAAAAGAAACGACAAACAGACAAATTATAGTACACAAAACAAAACATAAAAAACTAAAGATTAAGCAAAACGCAACCCACCAAAAACTTGGGGTAATCTAAGGTGTACCAGAATGATAGGCAGATCCTGCTCCACAGTTGGCACCCGTCGTGTTGCTCATGTCTTGATTAAAGTTTGACGAACTATTATGTATTATCATGATTTATTTGATTTAATACTAATAAAAAGGAATCATTAATAGATACATTTACAGCCAATTGAGATACTAGTAGATACATGTAATTTTTTACATAACAGTGTGAAATAAAACAGCTTTATTTCTACAGCTGATAATAATAAAAATGATGTGCATGACAGGTAGTACTTTTATACACATATCCCCAATATGCAACTGGCGGCGTTACACTTTAAAAGATCTTACGTACAATATTTTAAATAAACTATGCCTGAGTAAACCGGAACCTTCAGGGAAGCTCTTGAAAAACGAGTCGTTTTAGTTAATATTTCATACTTAATATCTACATTTTGTGACTATTGAAGTGATAAAAAAGTCCATATAATATATAAATGATAGTTATACTTTTTAGTAAAGTATATCCTGGAATGACACAGTTGAATTTATTTGCATGAGTTCATAAGACAAACATTGTTCTTGAAATGCCAGGAAATAGTAACAGGAGATATAAGACATTCTCTCCAATCAACTTATTATTTTATACCTTTATATTTATTCATTTAACAGTATGGTATTCGTTGAGAAGCAATAGATGTTTGACATATGTAACCTAATCAGTTTGTGATGGTTTCCCTTATTTGTTGTGTTAATGTTTTACTGTAAACATCCGTAGAATCGTTTGATACACACAGACGATCAGTAATACCACAATCTCATTACTACAAACCGATTCAATCTATGGAACATCTCATTCATACCAATTATACTTGCCTTAGACATAATCTTGAAAGTACACAAGTGTTAGTTTCTGTGTCATTTGGTCCCTTGTGACGAGTTGTCTCAGTATATAAATACCACATCTTCGTTTTATGGATATAAAAATTGTAATCTCTTGTGGCAGTCATCCGAGATTATTGATTGGTCTAAAAATTATGCTGTTCAAACAAGCTATTGTTTCAACATGCATGCAGTTTCTGATAATTTATTTGATTATTCTCGAAGCAATTGTTGTTTAGAATCAATTGTTTATTTTATAAATTCATAAAAAGTTTAGATTTCATTAATATTTCATTCTTTTCCATTTCAAACAAACGATCTTTTGTCATGTATTACTCATATTAAAACATTAAAACATTCTAACTAAAGAAAACTATATAACCGTGCATTTAAAATGCTGCACTTCCAGGAAAAATAAATTCATTATCCGCTTTAAAAAAATGTCTAGAGAATGAATTGTAAATTATCGTTCACCATTGTTGATGTTGTTATGTTTTATGTGACTTTAATCTTTTATGATTCCCCTACAGACATTTTTTTTGTTTGCGTACGAAAAAGGTTTGCTTAATGCAGTATCTCTGTAAATGGCAAAACGGCATAATAATTCCCACTTCTGTCTGTATTACTATTATTGTCTACTAAGGTATGAACTGTGACAATAGATTCCGGCAACGCCTGCAAATACAATATGCATCTACTAATTGTTACATTATTTCCTGGATCCTGCATTTCCTTTAGAGATTTACATTATAGCGAATTGCAGTGTATGAAGAAGCTGTTTTAAAAAGGGTTTCAAAGTGTACAGTTGACGTCTTCCAATGAAAAATGTTATTGGCACAATTCTATGATATTTTATCTGAATTATGGATTATTTGTTTTAAAGATAACGACGAATGTGTTCCAAATATAGTATTCACAATCCCGTTCACTGTTTCTAGAATTTGACTATATACTTATCACCGAATTTGTATTCAAATGAGCATCACGACATGTGCCATATGTCGAGCAGGATCTGCTCACAAATCCAGAGCACCTGAGATAACATCGGTTATTGATGGGGTTCGTGTGCTTTTTATTTCGATTTAGGTGTAGTTTTTGTTGTCTGGTATTTTCTTGACTGACTGTTTCTCATTTTCTGTATTTTGTGAGATTCAAATGCACTGATATCGAATGCTAAGGGTTTGCCTGCCCATAAACGAACCAACAAGTTTTTACATATCTTAGATCTTAAAGTTAAGTATTTTAATACGTTTTGTTCAAACGAATGTGAAGCGGGGGATAGATTACATAAGTTGATAAAACCATACCTTCTATGAAAGCGCCGAGTAACTGGGAAGGAAGCATGGCATTTTTTCTGGGTGCTGGCATTTCAAGAACAATATTTGTCTTCTGACAGATTAACAATACAAAATATTTTTTCATCTTCCGTTTGAAACAATGTGTTCCAAGAAACCCATGATAAAAGATTTATGGTTCATTATAAGTTTAAGGTCCTTTGTTACATTGTTTCATTGTTTTGCATAATCCAATAAGATAAATTTCAATAAAATTAATTTCCTTAGGTTAAATAGAATTGCATTTGAAGAGTACTAAAAATCTCACCAAAGATAGTAGTTCGGAAAACAGAACTCTTTAGTAACACTCGAATTGAAACATTTTCAAAGCGTTCTGCCACATACAGCTAAGTTAATCTATAGTTATGGAGTTAAGGTAAAAAGTCATTATTTCTACAATGTTTCAAGTGCTTTTTGTACGTCATAAAGTTTCTGCACTATAGTGTGTTTTTGATTTAGGTTGATGATAGGCGAACTTCTAAGAATTATTTTCGCTCACTAAGCATTACTTCTTTCTCTTTCTTTTTTATCATTCCGAGTTGACACAATATAAACCACTAACATTATTGTCCTATTGTCAACGTTGTTCTCGTTCTTGATATACACGCTGTATTTGTAACTTGAAGTGAGGCAAAGAGCAGTCAACCTATTCTTACAATAATAATGTATTTCCTTTAGTTTTCCTATCTTTCGCTGTAAATGTTCATGATTTCCGTTATGAAACCCGTCAATGGTTGTCTTTACTAGTATTTACAATATTCTATCAGCTAAACATATTTTCCTGATGTGAAAATCTCATAGTCCATTTTTATTTATGCCTTTTACACTTAATTTTTTCATACATTTTATGCACGTGAACTTATAGAAGTTGTTTTCAGGACCAGATAATTGTTTTTAAACCTTAAGTTAATTTTGTTTCTGTATCGAACAAAACCAGTTGTTTTAATGTGACATTTCGTAATTGAAGACTTAATTTGGCTGTGTTGGTTAGTGGTTGTTTTCTCGTCGCCCTTCTATATCATGATGGTAGTCTAAAATGTCAAATGTTTCAAAAACTTCTACCGAATTCCAACAGGACTGACATATGATAATGCTGTGCTGATTTTGTCAACAATGATGTTCTATTAATCAATTTTCTATCAAAGAACCAAGTGTTGGCGGGAACAGATAATAGATCATAACACACTTTTGAAAAACAAATTAATCATAATCCCTTGATGGGAATGTAAAAGAACACTTTATTAGTACATTAACAAAATATTTACAAATTTCTACGGTCTAAAATGCTGTTTGGTTTCATTAATCAAAATCTCAGATGAAAGTTGATGCATTTTTATTTTTGCTTTAATTCTTGGGGGTTATATAATGCAATTGTTAATACTCATCAACACATAAAAGGCACCAAATCTTCCTAGTTATAGTCTTTCCTTATATCATACATTATTGGGAAAAAGTAAAACAAAAAAATTGCCGAACTCCGAGAAAATTCTTGACGGAAAGTACCTAAGCAAAGGCAAAATCAAGAGTACAAACACATCAAACAAATGGATAACAATAGTGATTTTCTTGAAACGGTTCAGTAATTTTCTTATCTAGAATATGTTTGATAAAAGGCTAGAATATTTCGAGCATAAACTTGAAATTCATTTAGTGGCGACGAAGTAAAAAGTCTCGGATTAGTCAATTTGGAATTCTTCTTTAGAACAATATTTATTAAAACAAGCAATTGTTTGTCCTTTTATCTACAACCACATACCCGCCTTGGGAATCAACAATAAATATGTCAAAATCTTGAAATGTACATATTCAATAAGCTACCAAGATGAAATGACTTTTCTGGTATATTATTATAAGATCGTAGACCACGAAATCATACTACTAGTGAGTTGCTTCACCGATATATATTGTAAAGGTCAACCAAATCGTATGGTGACCATACTACTGATGGAATGTTCAGTTTAGTCGTTCTTCTTTATCATGAAGTCCACTTGAGTAGTTTTAGCGGAATGAGCCAACTTAGAAAATAGGCTATGTCACTGAATTTGGGATATTTTGTACATAACACTTTTCCGTTGAACTCTTTCAAACTGAAAATCAAAATAAATAGTGAATTTATCTGTTTACTATTTTATTATGATAAAGGAAATTTTGTAATGCCCGCGTCACACTGTCCCGATTTTTATATACGATGGACACCCGAATGCGAAAATTGTAAGTTCGTACGAAGTTGGTCCCGATCTCGTTAAAATATCAAAAAGTGACCGAAGCAAGTACGATGAATAACGAAGTCTATACGATGGTGCCGAAATTATATACGATAGCAAAAGATGGACATACGAAAGTTAACCGAAGACGGGTATTTAAGCTTCATATCTCAGCCGAAGCCTACACGATGGATCACGAAGGCTGCACGATGGATTACGAAGGCTACACGATGGATTACGATGATGGCGCGATGGCCATACGATGTCTAAAAGATACGAACAGAATTTCGACAACATATCGTTTCTGTACAAGTCTGCCATGCATGGCGGGAACTCGATCTTTTTGTCTTATTCTTATAAAACTTAGTTTATTATCCCTTCGCCTACTACATGTAAGTTGCGTGTAGATAAAATGGTTATGGACACTCTAGAACCAAAATGCTCAAAACTTGGTATGGTGTTACTCGTTAAGAATATCTTAAGCGCTATTGACTTTAAAGTTCAAAGGTCAAGGTCACAGTGGCAGTTGTAATACAAGGCAATATCACCCTTGTGGACACTCTAAAACCAATATGCTTCAAAAGATTTTAACCACATTTGGTATATTGTTCCTCCTTGTAATGATCTGACATTTTTTACGTTCAAGGCCAAAGGTCAAGGTCATGTAGATGGACTTGTTTTTTCTCCTTGAAATAGCATAATACACAGGAAATTGGTTGTTCATTTTTTTACCTGCTGGTTCTAAAGACAATATTAAAGGTATTTCCAGTTACTGAATGTTTTGGTTGATTTCTAAAAATATAGTTTATGTATCAAATATGCATATTCAATTTACCATTTTCTGCATGTGTCATATACAAATATAGTGTCCATATTTGTCCCCAATATGTTACATACGAGGGGATGCCACGCTCGGCATTGCCTTGTTTGAACTGTAAAATGTGTGCACTAGTCTGAATAATCATCCATAATTATGCCCATGTTTACTGATCTATCTTAAAGGTAAGGTAATGGGTTCGTTGATCCCTTTTATTCAAAAAGAGCTCTTTCCAGGAGAATATCATAATAATATAGACAAAAGGAAGGATGTGGGGAAAGCAACAAATGCGGCATAATATGACATATAGAAAACAAAATGGTTATGGAGTAAACATTCGTGTGACAACAACTCAGACGATACATAAAAAATCAGAATAATGAAGAAAAAGTTGGTTTCCCTATATACGTGTACCTGTAGTGTTGGTGTACGAGGCGCGTTTATGATTTTCATTATGTTACTTGATATGAAAAATTGACAAAAAATAACCTGAGCCTGTAATAGCTGCTCTTCTTGCTCCATTTGAATTAATAGAAACAACGCTGTCGCCTTTCTTGTTCTCATAAAATCATATGATATGAGCTCCATGTTTTGTGAACGTCTTTCTTAACTGTCGTATTAGACTGACCAGTGCATATCGCGCATGGCACTTTAAATGTATTTTAGCTCGAAAATTAACTTACATTTAGCTGGATTTATTGCCGTCGTAGTTCCATCTTGTCGCCTTCGTACTTTTATTCGATGGCAACACGACGGGATTACGAGGTCTTCACGAAGTCCTGTTGCCATCGTAAGACCTTCGGGTATCTTCGTGATTCATTTGTGTAGACATCGTAATGTCAAAACTGCCCGATGGAAACGATGGAAACACGAATGCAATACAATATGCAAAGATGCATTCCCGGTGACATTACGATGGTGAGGATGGTGATACGAACTCAATACGAACCCTCAACATCGGACGCACCTTCGGGGATTTTTTAACATGTTAAAAAATTTAGAACCCTTCCCGAAGTTGTCCCCGAAGGCTAGAAAAAGTGGCCGATGGTTCTACGATGGTTAAAGATGGCACTACGAATAGCCCGATCTGGATACGATCAGCCCCGATTTTGAAAATTTCCATTATCGTGTTGCCATCGGCGTAAAATTCGGGACAGTGTGACGCGGGCATAAAGAAAGCACATAAAACTTGTCAACCAATCTGCGGCCGAATGAGATAGACAAAATCATATAAATAATGCAAGAAAAACTGAACAGACAACGAAACCATAAAGTACATACATAAAATATTAAAAACCCAGCAACAACAATACCAACACAATTAACCGTTTAAAGTCTAATGCATTTTGGGTAATATTTTCAAAAGCGTACATCAAAACGTTTTGATTAGTTTCAAACAATCTCGGCTACTGTATCAGATTAATAAAGGGTTATCGAGCTTTCCAGCTAGTTTTCCCCCGCCACATTCTTTATGTGTCTGTCCCTAGATAGGAGCCTATAATTCAGAGGTTGTGTTTCTGTGTATCATATTTGTTTTTCGTTCATTGTTTTGTATATAAATCTGGCCGTGAGTTCTCTCGTGTGAATTGTGTAATGTTTGTCATTTTGTAGCCATTCACCGGTTTTACACATTTTTGAAGGCATTTTGGCGACCTGTAGTTGTCAATTTCTTAGTCATTTAGTCTCTTGTGTCAATCACACCACATGTTCATAATTTTATAAATAAAAGTCAGCGAAACATTTTACAAAACATACATTAATCACGAACATAACTTAAGCCGTAAGTTTTCTCATTTGAATTGTTTTACATTATCATTGCGGGGCTTTTTTTGTCAGACAAACTTATAAAATATTAACCTTTAAATCAGTTAGCTACCTTCATATTATATAAAACATATTTCTTACACATAGTTTTAATTACAAAAATATGAATATTATATGCAAAATTTTATTCAGTGCTTGCAACTTCTACTCAAATATCTCAACCGAAAAGTAATTTCATTTAATAATGCATTTCAAAACTTAACGAAACATATCAAGAAAGACGTTATCTATTCTTTCTGATTTGTCTTTAATAGTTATTGTGGTGTCAACAGACCGTGTGTTTAACATTATTCAATATCCAATTCGCTGGGTTTTTTTCAGGAAAATATCTTTTTGTTACTTGTCAAATCAAATTTGAATACAACATGTCGATGCATACATTTTGTTTATATAGTAAACGAACAATTTCAAAATCGTTTGTTTCAAAATACATGTCATAATCTTGCATACGTGATGCACAAATTATACTTAGTTTTGTTCGTTTAACGCATAGCCGTTATATATAAATGCGTAACGTTACGTTATTCAAAACACATAGTCGTTAGAATTGATATTTTATAATAAGCATATATAATTGTCTAGAAGCACTGACAACATTTGTGGATGATAAAGTCTATTAACAATTATTGTTAACATAAAGTACTATAAACACAATAGATAAATGTCAGTAATACTTTAAGAGAAAAGTTTCTTTTACTGTCAAGAATTTTTTCTTTCCCTTATGTGATTTAAAAGAGGATCAGAAAGACAAAATACCAGACAAACATTTGTCATGATATACTTAGAACAACTTATACATCAGCACCAAAGCGACAACGACATGTCTCTTATGATCGACTTATTATCCGACAATCAACTTTAGATATGTATTTACCGTAAAGAACTATGTATATGTGGAAAATTTTGATAAATTGTATAAAGTGTATGAGATAGGAATACAGTTTTGTAAATACGGTGTCAGGATTAAAGCTTTGTATGTCAGACGCGCGATTCGTCTACAATAGACTCATTAGTGACGCAAGAATCGGAAAGTTGAAAAGGCCATATGGAGTGTGAATAGAGTTAAGGACCCAAAATTACTAAAAATGCAGTATTGGTATATAAATCCTTTGTAATCATTTTTCGAGTTCATTGATATTTTCCACTTGCTCAGATGTTGTTGAAATATAATGCCCAAATGATATTTTAACGAATCTAAATCATAACAATACTAAATAAAGAATTCTAAATCAGATAAAATAGGACACTATCAAAACGACCTTATAAACAACATGATTAAATATCAGAGGTCATAATCAGTCGACTTAAGGAAGTTTGCTGCTCAGTTTCAAAATAAATAACTTTCCATAAAAGCAGTATATATTTATAGGAGATTAATTGGAGAATCCAAAAGGCTAATTTAGCCCAAAACATATATATGGTGTTCAATTGAGTTTTTGCCTTTTCGAGCATAATAAAGCCATTTATTTGCATGTTAAAGATTTATGCTTTCTCCTTAACCCAAACAAACAAGAGAGTTTACCTCACTTGAATGTAATCGGAGTTATCATCATGTATTTAAATTTATTGTGTACAATTTTGGCATGCCTTAAAGAAAAAGAGATACCAAGAAGAGAATTGCATTATTTATTTATTATTTCAATGTAAAAAATGAGCAAACAAAATAATCAATATTTTACTTAATAATTATACATAACAATATAATACAATTTTCCAACAATATAATAACAGAGACATATTGGATAATAATGAATGCAAAACATAAAACGATAATAAAATAATACAGAATACAATAGCTTGGCCTAGGAAGGGGTCAACTAAGCCATATAAAGATATAAAATGATAAATGTAACACGTGCTACATAAGCATACAAAAATGAAGATGGTAGCCAACAAACTTAATAAACTGGCGTTATTACCGAAATACATTTGTAATCGACCAAAAATATATATGAACATCTAACCAATATCTTAAATAAAAAGCTTAAGGTGTTGAAAAGGGGAAGGAGGGTGGGAAAGTTTATAAAATCTCAAAATAAAAATCTTGTTTACAAAACTTTCGATCTGTAGATAAGCAAGAAAGTGTAATAAGATACATAGTTAAGAAACTAACCAATGGGCATCCAGTCAAAAGAGCGTAATGCAGGGGTTCCCCAAAGGATTATGAAAATAATCAAAAAGAAATGAATAAATGGTTTTCGTCGTTTGCATAAAAGAAGTTATTAAAATAACTTGCCTTTATGCTTTCCTCCTTCAACCCAAACAAACAACGAGAGGTTTACCTTCACTTGAATGAATCAGCGAGTATCTCATGTATTTAACATTTATTGGACCATTTGGGCAATGCATAAATGAAAAGAGAAACAAGAAGATGAATTGCAATATTTTTACTTATTCAGAGTAAAAATGTTTCTCATACGAAAATAAACAATATATAATATATACATATACATTTTCCAACAAGATAATAACAGAGACATATAATGTATTATATGTCTCTGATAATAATGAATGCAAAACATAAAACGATAATAAAATAATACAGAATACAATAGCTTGGCCTAGGAAGGGGTCAACTAAGCCATATAAAGATATAAAATGATAAATGTAACACGTGCTACATAAGCATACAAAAATGAAGATGGTAGCCAACAAACTTAATAAACTGGCGTTATTACCGAAATACATTTGTAATCGACCAAAAATATATATGAACATCTAACCAATATCTTAAATAAAAAGCTAAAGGTGTTGAAAAGGGGAAGGAGGGTGGGAAAGTTTATAAAATCTCAAAATAAAAATCTTGTTTACAAAACTATCGATCTGTAGATAAGCAAGAAAGTGTAATAAGATACATAGTTAAGAAACTAACCAATGGGCATCCAGTCAAAAGAGCGTAATGCAGGGGTTCCCCAAAGGATTATGAAAATAATCAAAAAGAAATGAATAAATGGTTTTCGTCGTTTGCATAAAAGAAGTTATTAAAATAACTTGCCTTTATGCTTTCCTCCTTCAACCCAAACAAACAACGAGAGGTTTACCTTCACTTGAATGAATCGGCGAGTATCTCATGTATTTAACATTTATTGGACCATTTGGGCAATGCATAAATGAAAAGAGAAACAAGAAGATGAATTGCAATATTTTTACTTATTCAGAGTAAAAATGTTTCTCATACAAAAATAAACAATATATAATATATACATATACATTTTCCAACAAGATAATAACAGAGACATATAATGTATTATATGTCTCTGATAATAATGAATGCAAAACATAGAACGATAATAAAATAACACAGAATACAATAGCTTGGCCTAGGAAGGGGTCAACTAAGCCACCAGGAAAGATCAATAAAATAAATCTTTCCTACCCCACAAAGGCCAAGCACTTGGCAAAATTCAGAATTGTTCGTCATATTTGATGTTTAACAAAGTTTATAAAATCTCAAAATAAAAATCTTGTTTCCAAAACTATCGATCTGTAGATAAGCAATAAAGTGTAATAAGATACATAGTGAAGAAACTAACCAATGGGCATCCAGTCAAAAGAGCGTAATGCAGGGGTTCCCCAAAGGATTATGAAAATAATCAAAAAGAAATGAATTCATGGTTTTCGTCATTTGCATAAAAGAAATTATTAAAATAACTTGCCTATAAAAAGAAAAAAAGGGGGTTCATGGCAAAATTGTTCAAGACATTCAAATGGATAAAATCAGAGGATTTCGAAAATCTGACAAAAATTCCAAAAAATGACAACACGAAGGGGGAGCTCATCCACTATAGTCTATTTTTAAAACATCTTTTAGATATTTATTTTGCTTTACCAAATTGTTTTATAATTAATTCCTCACTTTGTGCTCGCAAAGTAAACTTTATTAAAAACCCTGAGAATGTATTTGCTATGAAATTTTTGTGGTTTTGTGAAAAGATAGTTTGAATTGTGTGCATTGATGCCATATAGTTGATAGTAACAAATACGCATGGGAGTTCAAATACGAGATGTGTGAAAAAAATGGCCATTTATATTAAAGCAAAAAAACCTGACTAGTAATTTTTGCATATAGGAGACAAATCAGGTTGTTTAATATAATTTGTCGAATGATGGGTTGTTAATGGGTTCGAGTCATTGTGACACTTTAAAGGGGTTGGACAGAATTATGGGAACTATGGAATAAGAGGACTAGAAATGAGAATTTGATGGATGAAAGCTTGAGGCAGGGTGGTCTTAATCGTGAGAAAAGTTTGATAAAACAGGGATAATTCTTGTTGATGAAAAAAAGAGTGCAGAGGAACAGAATATGGAGTGAAGTAGGAGTTTGGGGAGGTAACTGGGAATCAATTGCCTGTGTCAACCAAATAACTGAAAGCCATTAAAGAAATAAAGGAGTGGGGTGTGACATGTATGTAAAAGGATCAATTATACAGGGGATGCAGACCACAGATTGGTGTAATTTGACAACTGATAAATAAAAAAACGATGGATGCCGAATGTGATAGCGCTATCTTAATAAAATAAATAAAAACAATATATATTTTTTTCAATAAGTACAATTGTTATTATGTAGACCTAAAGAAGAGAAATGTAGCATTGAATGACTCCAATAGTTGAGCACGCATCCGGCAGAGCGCAGCTTCCCATGGCCGGACTGAATGTCAGTTCACAAACATCTCAATCATTCAATGTTGTCACCAACCATATACAGTATTAGCGTTGGCAGCGCTTGAAAAGTGCCATTGACTGCTTTCAATCAAACAACAGATGGAAGTTTGTAACCAACAATATTTTCAAACAACTTATCTAAAATGATTAAGTCTTTCAACAAAGGTTATAAATGATAAGCAACGATGCAAATATTGAATTTTAGAACATATATAATTATCTTTAATAATGAATTCAAAACAGCAATATCTATATTATTTAACAAATAAGTACTAAATAGTGTCATGTAAATCGTTAAATATAAAAACACGCAATTTCTATTTTTAAACAAGGGAAATAACAATTACATGACAAATGAATTTAAAAGCATTTTGTTTTTATAAACAATCATAACTAATTAGAAAGAAAGAAAAAAACACATATACACACTGAAAATAACATGTGTTTATGTTGCAACTTTATTGTTGATAAACAACTGCCAACCTGTACCAGAAACAAACAATGGTTTGGAACAAACTATACACTACGAACGACAACTCGACCTAGAATGTTACTCACATTTGTTGATAATGTAAACAAACATCGATTTACAAAAAAAGCGGTAATATGTAGCAATTAATAACAATCAGAATGCTGTAGTAAAGATCATCAGGAAATTAATCTGGCTTGCCGCCTGGAGATGCCGATAAGTGATAATTTACAAACTCATGTTTTCAGGGGACGTGATGAATTGGTCTTGCCAAAATTACAAATAATTCAGGTATCTAACATTTCTAACATATATTGATACCACGATAATACATTGATAATACTGCCTTGTTAAATATACCTTATTGTCAAAGAATGCAGCAATAATTCTGTTGTCAACGGCCAAAGAAAAAAACGGGATGATCAAGCATGGAATTCCGGAAATTGACCGTCTCCAAAAATATTAAATTCTAAAATTGAGTTATCGTCATTTTCGCGCCAGACGACTATTGAAAAGGCTATGATATGTCTTGTTACCATTCAAAGCAACAAAATTGGCTCCCGTAACAACGTAAAATGGAAAAGAAAACAAATTCCCCTTGCACAAATATGTTCGACGATGAAAACAGTTATAAAGAAAACATTGTAACATTTCAATTAAGTATGCCTAAGCCATACAGTCAAGTGGTGGTATGTATATGACAATTGTTACGTCGAACTATATTACACAATCATTTCAACGATTTACTCCATGGTTTGTTATAGAATTTAGATATTGATGGCATTAATTTGATTGTTTCTGTAACATACCAGGTTGGCAGTTTCACTGATATGTTATAGCCACTAAAATTTCTGTGGTTTTTTTAGCGAGGCAAATAGCCTTCCGACAAATCTTCGAAATGAACAATCGCTAGAAATATTTAAGAAAGGACTAAAGACGCATCTATTCAAAGTTGCATTTGAGGATCGCTCATAGTTAAAATGCCTTTTTATTATAATAATGGCAACATCCAGCACATCTCAGACATCCATACATGGTATTAATGTACACTTGGTACAAACTTTAATATTACCGAACGGAAGAAGAGATACGTGTATAACCGGGTGTAAAATAAACCAGTCAGGAAAAATGATTTTTGCAGATTTTACTGCTAATAAGAGACCTATTTTTCTGAATGCAGACGGGGATGTAGACGGCGAAATACATTTAGCGGCACCGTACGATGTTACATCTATTGATGATAAAAGAGTAGCTGTCATTCAAAGTAAACAAATTCAAATAATAGATATGTCTTCTAAAAGGAAAGAAAAGACAATTGGTGTAATGAATAATTCATCATCAGGAATTTCTTATGGACAAAACAAGTTATTATACTGTGAATCTGGAAAAGGCATTCACATGTTAAAGCTGACAGATGGCAATTCTAATGATTTCGTCTTGAAAAACTGTAAATCAACAATTTGAAACTATGTAACTTCTACCCTTAATAACATATACCACACGAATATGGAAAAACATATAGTCACATGCTACAAAGTGACTGGTGAAAAGGTCTGGGAATTTAAAGATACAACTGTTATCCGTTCACCATGTAGTGTATCAGTCGATAAATACTCAAATGTTTACGTGGCATCATTTGGCACTAAGAGCATTGTGGCTATTTCACCAGATGGATCACAAAGTAGGACATTGATAAGTAATATAAATTCTTCGGCGATTGACATTGATAAAGAAAGACATATTTTAATGGTAACTGGCCAAGTAATTACGTTCAACTCTACAAAATAACAATATCTACTGTATACGAAATTGATATTTGTTTTCCAGTATGATACTATTTTTTTCATTGATAATTAGTTCTCTTTTTGACACTTGACTTGATATGTATTTCTTTATACCAAATTTGATACGTTATAAGCAAATGTAATTAGTTCTGTCTTGTTTGATCCATCTTGGATACTGGTGTGATATAGACGAAAATTTCTCAATGTTTTAGAAGAAAAGTTTTATCTAATATCTTTGATCTTTTTATATTTAATGACGAAGATGTGGTCCAACTTAGTTGGTCCGTAAAAATAATCAACTTAAAATAATACGGTGTATTTCGCGATGACTTAAACGCTTAGTTCGACGTCATGAGATATGACTTCACTACTTGGAAAGTGTACACTGTAAGAAAAGGTTGGCGACACTTATATCATTTACTCTCATTTCAACGAAAATGTATGTTTCAACAACAAATAACTTTCGAAGAGAAATATATATGGATTTGAAACTTGAGATTTGATAATTTCATGAAACATTTAAAATTGATATTCGCCGATTAATCGTGCTTTCTATATTTTTTATTATTCGAAAAAAAATGTATTATGCTTCGTATTTCAGTCGGAGCCAATTTTGTATGCTAAAATTTAAGAAACATGTATACTCAAAAACAATTGCAAATTCCTTAACAGATTTGTACTACGTTGTCAATGGCATGTTTTGTTTACGAAAACCACATTGTTTGTTTGAAAAGTTAAGAATTATAATTTCCAACGGTTCGATAGTTTAGTGGGAAATTACTGTAATAACGGTACAAGTGAATACTATTGGTACGGATACTTCGTATTTACACGTATGTATATAATACATTTCAAGTAATATTGCTATTAAGCGGGAATATTTTCCTTTATTGGTCACTTCTAGCCACGTATCAGACTGAACAACATTGAAATAAAGTAAATTTTCAATTGAACTGCTATTCTCATTTGTATTTAGTAGGAATTAAATATTTTCCTAAAGAGTAACTCATTTGTTTACTTACTATATTTACTTTATATACAGTCAAAATATAACTCTCGAGACGGTCTTCCGAGCATTTGGGTTTGGACACAGGTTTCCCAGATTTCCCACTTTATTTAAACGGTAGTCTTTTGACTGCAGTTTAAATGGAGTTTGAACGAGATGAATCGTATTTGTTGATTTTTCCTGGCCTGCGGAATCCTTGATGACAGAGAAAAATATTTTTGAACACATTTTTCTAATTATTCTATTGAATTCTTTATGAAAATAAATGTATTGTGCATTGATACTTATGCCTTATGCATATTGGATGTATCAATTACATTTCATTAATAAGACAATAATCATCAAAACCAAGGAGTAAACAAAGACTCACAAAATCAAAGGACATTTACATCAACAGTTATAAACAATAATTAAGAAACAACACGAACTCCACTAAAAACCGGGAGTGATATCGGTGCTCCGGAAGGGTAAACATTTTCTGCACCGTAACCGGCACCCGTCGTGTTATTTCTTTGTTCAGTTCGGCAAAACTGGAAAGTTATAATGACTGAGGAAGAATATCAGATATGATTTCTGACACAATTTTGCAATAATGGCCAATCATGATGGCGACCGTAAAATGTCTTGAGTGATGACCTTAATTTGATTGATTCATAGCCCTGTCTTAGCAACTTTTGAGAAAGCAGTATTCCTCGTTCAACAAAATCAACTTACTTTGAGCTAGCTCTAGAGTATCAATTGAGACACATATACTCCATATGCTGGTGCCGCTGGGATGTTGCTACACAGAAATGGAAAGTTGACTATAGGAAAATTAAAATCATCGCGTTTGTCATAAATTTTGGTATTCAACCTACCATCAGTAGTCATTTCGAGAAGAAGGTCTAAATATTAAGCAGATACTGGTGGACCCATATTTTAAAGTGAACTTGAAGTTAAAGATACTACCGACACAGATAAATCTAATCGGTTATATATATTAGTATTTAGTATTTATTGAGATGCTTTGAAATAGTAATAAGTAAAGTTGATACCGTATTTTATCTGTGTGTAATTGATAAAATGCTTTTGTTTTTATCACCTTTCTTATTTGATAATTTCAGCATTTAAATCACATTTCCCTGAATAAAGACATTCTGTTTAAAGAGTTGTTATGTTTCATGTAAGTGATTTCCCGTGTTGATTTCATTTATATATTCGCACGACAATTTAATGATGATTACGTGAACTATATTCAATCAGCAAAAATTGTACATAGTTCGTTTTCTAGGTATAACAAAATAAGTATTGTGTTTGCTGGATACTGTTTTTTTCTTACACCTTACAAAACTTTTACCATTACGTGCATAGATACCAAGATTGAAATTTTATTTTTATGTCAGACGCACGTTTCGTCTGCAAAAGACTCATCAGTGACGATCGAACCAAAAAAAATGTTAAAAAGGCCAAAGAAAGTACGAAGTTGAAGAGCATTTTTTCAAAAAGTCAAAGTTTTGTTAACAGTTAATTTATATTTAAATTAACTTTTAACAAAATTTGACTTTTTTTATAGTGATTGGTAGTTCAAAGGTTAAGCTTAACATTTTGCCTTGTCGTCAAAATATTGAACGGTGCATGTTTTGTAAAATGGACTTTGAAGTACTTGAGAGATTAATCAGAACATATTCCTGATTAATTATGTTGTGTGGAACTCTTTGACTGATTTTTTTTATTGCAACTGTTTTCGAGGTATTGAGCGATTTGTAGTGTTTTGAATTACATGAATAAGCTTTTGCAAAATACGCCTTCATGATAATAGGCCTGAAGGTAGAAATAATATGCATCATTTATTGCTGAGGTTGAATGACAACTGGCAAGGTAACTACTGTAACTTTAACAGAATATGTATTGATCTTGTATAATAGAACAAGTGTTTAAAAAACGCCAATTTTCAGAGAGAAATGGCCTAATTCCTTTTTTGGGGGGCATTTTTGAGATTTGCAAAAGAATGTCTGTATCTGAAAATTAACCTTAACGGTTGTGTATATCTGTAAATTTTGAAAATATGGAAGAATAAAATAATAACAGAATTTGATGTTTGACCTTATTTAATGCAAAAATTTTACCACATTTCTATTTGACGACATCGATATTTCAAAAGTATACTATTTTTTTCGAATCCAATGATATATAATTTAGCCATATAGTACGTTTGACGATTAAATCTAAAAAATATTGTGTCTGGTCACCGTACTATCAGTAACTATAACGATTTCAGTTATTACATCGAATACATGTAATTGTGTTTAAGTTACAATTTAAATAGACCATATTAATGCATAAGAATTCCTTCACAGCTTATTATATCAAAAAAATAATTATACATACTCATATCATATAATTTTCCGGAGTACCTGAGTTCATTCCAGTTTTGATGGGTTTCTATACAATGTTTTGTTATTGATATTTGTCCTGTTATTGGTTTATTTTGCGTTGATATTTTCTTTCTTCTTTTAAAAAAAAGAGCTTATAATTGCAAATTAAGTCCTTAAGTTAATTGGAAAGTAGAAAAATCCTGTAGCCCTTTTAAAAAAAAACCTTAAGTGCAAAATTTATCGTAAGTCTAAAATATTCCTGAACAATTCAACTAAATATGTTTATCGTAAGATTAAATTTATACTTCAGATTTTTTGTGAAAAGTGCTACTGGGTTATGAAGAATAATAAAATCCGGGGATATCAATTCAGTAGACTTGTGGGTTGATTGTAATATTGGTACAGAAAATGTAGCATGTACAGCTTATTTATATATGAAAAGGATGGGAAACATACAAAATGAATATGTTTTATCATTTGTGCTTTCATCTTCACAAATAAACGTTCTCTTTAATTAACTAGGAACGGCTTTCACGAATGGGTATTTGGTTATAACATGTATAAGTTTTCAAAAATCATACCTGTTCCCGCCATTTCATAATTCAGATATGTCATGTGTCTGGTCTCGTTCCGTCGTCATATACAACCTTTGATCTTCCTGGTTTGAAACTTGCTATTATTTCAGGTATATTTCAATTTCTTACTACCGTGGTAAATACACTTAGTCTTATATATTTTGTATAAAGTTATTTACGATGCATGTGGGGACGTAGAGAGAGCACACTCCCGGTTTGTGGTTGTTTTAATTATAATTTACAAACTTAAATAGGTCATTGATACCATCTGTCGTAATTTCTGCTTCTCGCTATGTTTTGATATAGTTATAAAGCCAGCAAATACGAATATCTCATAAAACTAGTAAATACACAGGGTAAATAAATACGGACGTCAAATATGTTGTCTGTTCTCTCTTGGTAGCGTGAATGAATAATTCGTAGTAAAATAGTATATTTATTACGGCACAATTCAACAATGTACAGAATAAACTATTGTAAAATATATAACATGTAATTCCGTACGTTTTCTCAAGATACTTGTCTTATAAATAGTTTGTCATGTAAATTTGCATAAATAGGCGGAGCTGATCTCAATAATAATATTTCGCATGTGTTTTTTGGAACTAGGACAAGGAATTGCCAAACGATATATGTAAACTAAATAATTTAGACCATGCGAGGCATACAGCTAATGCGCTGCTTCTTACCTCTAAAGGAACCACCCGGGATCTTTGCAATATGCCAAAATGTAAACAGCAAAGACTGAGGAATTTGACCTTTGCACTAGTATTTATTTTAAATTACCGGAAGTAAATATTCTAATCCGGAACAGAAATGAAACGTCAAACGCTGACAAAAACATGGTAGTCCTCGACTCAAAATGATTCTTTCTTTGTAAGAAAATAGGTAAAACTATTAAGTTAAAGCATAGATTAACTTAAGCTTATGCTTCTTGTGTAATTTTGGATCCGTACTTAGAATATTTATCAAATGGCTGCGCTTGAACCGTGCATGACGAAATTGCGCCATTTCGGCACTGATAATATAGTTAATAACTAAAAATGTAACGTACGCTTTCTGTGCATTAAAAAGTCACAGAAACTATATATAAATATTAACACATTTAACACTCTCAAAACATAAAACTGATATTAAATCATTATTTGGGAACCACAAGTGCACATTTACAACACTGCCCCTCCCTTAGAATTCATTTCGTCCCCGAAATATTAAAGTTCATTTTATTTTATAACAACGAACTAATGCGCCCGTTTAAAGAATTGCATGAATAAACAAACTAATGCGCCTGTTTACGAGTGTAAAATTCCTTACATTGAATATATATAAAAAAAACAACATTTAAATTTTCAGTTTATGTGCACTTCTCCCTTTCATCATATATAAAAATTTGTACTCATAAAAATACAAAGAAAGATTAGAACATATTTGTAACATGTGTAGTCATGAGTAATTATACATATTAAAGTCATTTAAAAACGATATCCCTTTCTGGGTAACAAGTCCTTCTTATATGATTTATTAACTTTGTGTGCAAATTCTTTCCACACTTCCACACTAGACTTTGGCCGTATAACCACACTTTTTAGCCTCTTCTTAGTTGGGTTAGGACTTTGGTTTACTGGTCTTTTTGTTGAATTATTGTTATTATCTTTGAACTGCTGTTGTAAACGAACTGTTTCATCATCTGGATTGTTCCAAAGCTCTTCAAAACCATCTAGAGCATGGGAACTTCGTGTACCGTATTTTGGTAAATTTTCGTATTCGTCAATGGTAACAATCATGGAATTGAGGTTTTTAACTTCCTCTTCCTTTTTCTCAAGTCTCGTCTGTAATCTTTCAATGAAATCTGCCAATTTGTTAGTTTCAATTTTATGACTCTCCCTTTCCATTTTTAACTGTTCCTCCAATAGGCTTACACGCTGCACAAGATCCTCATCTGTCTGACAGGAGTTGTCTTTTGGTTTATTTATTACTGTAGTATCATCTATTGAGTAGTCATCGTAATCTGGAATAAAGTCTTCCTCTTCCTGAATTTCTGCATATTTTACCGCTTTTTGTAAAATATCTTCTGTAATGTGGGTTGTCTCTTCAATGGTAACTACATCTGAAAAAGAAACTGATTCTTCAGTTTGTACAACGATTTCTTCTGGTATCGACTCTGCCTGCAATATTTGGACATCTCCTCTTTTATCATGAGTGAAAGTCAACTCATAGGGTTTACTGGTTCCAATACATTGTTCTGGACTTAGGTTCTGCTGTAAATTCATTAATTTATGTTTTTGTTGATCAAAATGCTTGTTGAGTTGCATGAAGTTTTTGGCTCTATACTGACAGAGGGTACAGTGGAAAGGAACAGATTCTAGTGGCATATGATGTCTAATAACATGCCATTTCATTATTTTCTTTGATGTAGTTTTAAAAGTACACAGATTCCCATTACAGGCAAACATGATTTTATCTGTAATAGAACATATCTTTTGTATATATATATATATATATATATATTTATTTATTGAGAGGAATAAGCTTATATTACTTTCGGCTTAATGGAGCTCTGAATTTTGTGTACCCAACTTGGAGGTTGTTGTGTAGAGTATGGTTTTAATCGATCATGATGAATAATTTCTGTTTTCTTCTGGTTCCTAATTTTGTATACAACAGGGCTTAGTATTTCCATCACCACATATGGACCTGACCATGGGGCATCTAACTTTCTATAAAATGTATTGCTTTTGTATACCAAAGACCCCACTGTAAATTTGTTTTCGACCAGGCGAGTATCGTAGTCTTTTTTCTGACGTTCTGCTGGCAGCTGTAAACTTTCTCTAGCTGTTTTAAATACTTCTTCCATCTTGCTATGTAGTTTGTAAGCATACTCACCAACACTTAAAGATTCATGTTTTGGTAAGGGGAATAGGATATGATTTGGCAAATTTACCTCCCTTCCGAACATTAAAAAGTTCGGAGTGAAACCTGTTGCTGGATGTGGAGTGCTGCGATAAGCAGCTAATAATAATCCTACAAATTGATCCCAATTCGTCTGGTTGTTATTTATAAAACTTCTCAACATTTTTTCCAGCGTCTGATTAAACTTTTCTATAAGTCCATTTGATGATGGTCGATAAGGTGTGGAGCGAGTTTTCTTAATCTCTAGTAAAGTGCATATTTCTTTGAAAAGGTCAGACTCAAAGTTTCTACCTTGATCCGTGTGTATTTCTAAAGGAATACCAAATCTACCAATGAATTCATGTACTAGTTTCTCTGCTACCTGTTCTGCTTGTTGATTGGGAAGTGGATAGGCCTCCATCCAGCGTGTGAAATGGTCACCGATTACTAAAATATATTGATTACTTCTTTTTGTTTTTGGTAATGGGCCGATCACATCTAAAGCTATTCTGTCCATTGGATGACCCACTATATAATTTTGTAGGGGGCCCTAGGTTTTTTACTTTTCTTAAACCTATTGCATACCGGACAATGTTTTATATGGCTCTTTACATCAATTCCCATACAGTACCAGTGAAATTGGGATTTCAGCTTTTCAATAGTTTTACTCACCCCCATGTGAGCTCCAAAAATATGATCATGACACATGGTTATAACTTCTTGTCTTAGGACTTTAGGTACCAAAATTTGGAGACTAGATGTTCCTGTAGAATGAACTCTTTTTTGATAAAGTACCCCTTCTACAAGTTCTATGTTATTGAAGTTTAACCAGTATTTACGTATAGCTGGGCTATATTGTACAACTTGATCCCGAGTAGGGCAGGAACCGGTGTCTTTCCACTTATGGAGCCTACCTAACTCTGTATCCTCTCTTTGTATTGCTTCTATCTCTTTAGAGGTGTACCCAGTGAACCAGTTTGACACATTTACCTTCGAGGAGAGAGTATTTTTGGTCTGACTCCTTGTTACTGTACGT
Organism: Mytilus edulis; assembly: GCA_019925275.1. NCBI lineage: Eukaryota > Metazoa > Mollusca > Bivalvia > Mytilida > Mytilidae > Mytilus > Mytilus edulis. The sequence goes on along the minus strand of CM034355.1, from coordinate 6,711,584 downwards.
ATTGAGTCCAAAAGCCCATGAGTAATTACCTCACCTTTACTAAGGTTACCTATATCGTCTACCTCTGTCCTAAAGTTATCCCAGTCATGCTCTGTTTCTATGCATTCTTGACAAGTTGCGTCAGTTTTACCTTCCCTTAAATGGCTACATCTGTCATCTTCTACGTTTTTCCGAGAAAGAGCATCTGCGTTCTGGTGTTTTTTACCTGCCCTATGTTGGATTTCAAAGTTATACTGGGATAAAACTTCTAGCCAACGAGCTACTTGACCTTGTGGATCCTTGAAATTGAACAACCATTGCAAAGAGCCATGGTCTGTTCTTAGGACAAATCTAGCCCCCAAAAGATAATGTCTGTACTGGTTTATAAAGGTTATAACAGCTAAAAGCTCCCTACGTGTGACAGAATATCTTTGTTGGTGTGGATCTAACTTCTTTGATCCGTAGGCAATTACCTTTTCTACACCATTCTGAATTTGCGAAAGGACAGCTCCAACACCTACATTAGAAGCATCAGTATCCAGTATATAAGTACTGGTATCGTGGGGGTAAGCCAGTATTGGCGCAGTACACAATGCTGACCTAAGTGTATCAAAAGAAGACTGACATTCTGAATCCCATTTAAACTTTACCTCTTTTCTGGTGAGCTTGCTGAGTGGGGCTGCTATCTCACTAAATTTGTACACAAATTGTCTGTAGTAGTTACAGAGCCCTAAGAATTGTTGGACTTGTTTAACTGAACTTGGAACTTTCCATTTTTTTACAGATTCTATCACGGCTGGGTTTGGTTTTATTCCTTGGTCGCAAACTATATGTCCCAGGTATAAAACTTCTTTTTTAAAGAGATCACACTTTGATGGTTTTAATTTTAACCCTGCTTTTGACAGTCTACCCAAAACTTCATCTAGCTTTTCTATATGATCTACCATATCTGATGAGTAGATGATAATATCGTCAATATAAATAAGAAGACTTTTCCATTGGAGACCTCTAAATATTAACTCTACACATCGCTGAAAAGTACTAGGGGCGTTACATAACCCAAATGGCATTTTAACATATTCAAATAATCCATATTTAGTTGTAAATGCAGTTTTATCTCTGTCAGCTTCCTCAATTTCAACTTGCCAATACCCACTTTGAAGGTCCATGACAGAAAATATTGACGCTGACGCCAAACAGTCCAGACACATATCAATGCGGGGCAGTGGGTATGCATCTTTGACACTTACATCATTGACTCGTCTAAAATCTATACACCAGCGTACTGTTTTGTCTTTCTTCCGGACTAACACCACTGGACTCGCCCAACTGGACTTAGAAGGAGTTATTACGCCTGCTTCAAGTTGGTCCTTAAGGTATTTCTCTTCCTCCCCCTCAAAAGCCTTTGGAGTCCTCCTAAGCGGTTGTCGAACTGGGATTGCATTTCCTGTATTAATACGGTGTTTCACGATTGAGCATGTCCCCAGTTCAAGCTTGTTTTTAGCAAAAGCTTGTTGATTTTTTATGAGAACTTCAGCTAATTTTTGTTTAAAAACCTCATCTTTAACATTCACACAACTCTTCTCATAAAGCTCAGTAAGGTGGTCTGGTAGCTTGGGAATTTTGGCCTTATTCTCCAGGCTATCAGCCCCCTTAATATCATCACCTGTATAGACTTGTTGAATTTTTGAAACCGGACTCCTCCATTGAAAAGGTATTCTAGGGCAAGAAAAGTCCCCTTTTTCATCTCTCAGATTGTATATGTCAGACGAACAAACTCTATTTACCAACCGGGAATTTCTATCTTTACATAACTCAGCATCCTTATCAAGCTCAACCACTTGCTCATAGTCAATAACAGGATGCATTTCCCCCAAAAGAACATTCTTCATCAATTTTACTGGAAAATTCTCTACATTTGCTACCCTTACTGGAATTTTATCCTTAAATGGATCCACCAGACACCGGGCAATTAAAATGTTACTGGTCTTTTCAGAACATGGCTCCACACTTGCATATCTAGTGTCAATCAATTCAGATTGATGACTTTTACCCTCCAGTATAACCTCACTGTTCGCTGGAATTGTAATGGACTCACTTACAAAAACTCTTGAGATATTATCAGACCTGCGCATAACTTCACAATCAACCCATGTACCCCCCACCTCTATACCTCGTCTTGTATTGATGGTGATATCAAGTTCGTCTATTATATCACACCCTAATAAAACATCATCTCTTATTGGAGCAACATAAACCTCCAAAGGAAATGACAAGTCTCCAATTACTATATCAACTACAGCTACTCCTTGAGTTTTCATTTTCTTCCCTGCTTCGGCAACGACTAAACTCCTTTTCGCCTTTTGGAGTGTAGGTCTTGTCTCTGCAGAAAACCTATCCAGTAAGGACTCATTGATTACAGTTACCTCTGCCCCTGTATCTATAACAGCTTTTACTGGCTGTCCTCCTATAGACAGTGGAGCCTTTATCGTAACTGCACTAACTCTATCAATAATTACCTCAAACTCTGTGTTCTCTTCTGAGCCATCAAAATGCTCTATGTCAATTGTGTCTGATTTCTTAATATTACCATAATTACTAGGCAAGGTGTGGGTACTTGGGGTCTCTAAATTTTTAATTTCTTTATATTCTTCACTGTCGCTTCCTTTAATATCTAAACTCCTGTCACACTCACTTACTTGGGCTGAGACTTGGCCAACAGACCCAGCCCACTGTAGTTTAATGAATTCGTCTGATTTTGCATAGCCAATTGTGGCTGATCTCTATTGTTCCACTTTCTATCCTTATTCGCTCTAAATGGACAGTCTCTTCTCCAGTGCCCCTCTTGATTACAGGTAAAGCAAGTATTAGAGTTTTCCTTCGGTGAATTTTTGCCAAATTTTTTATTATGATATCCCCCAGAATCTCTGTTAAAATTATCGTTTCCTTTTTTCTCAGATTTTAGGACATTTAATATTTCCTGTTGACCTTGTTTTACCTCTTCTATTGCAACCTTGTGCTCTTTTCGCAACTCATCTAATCCAGATGTTAGCTCAGAATGAGTAACATACTGATCTTGTGTCCTGCACACCTGTAAGGTTTCAGTTACTTCCTGACCTGCCACGTCATCACCTGCGTTTACCTGTCTTACTTCGTATTTTTTCCCAACATTCATCCTGCAACATTCAAGCCATGAAACTTGATTAATTGCCTCTTGCAATGATACTGGCTTTTGTATGAGTACCTCATATGCTACTGATTGATCTGGTAGACCTTTAATGAAGTGTTCCGTTTTGAAACGATCGAGCAAACTTAAATCATTAACTTCAGGGTATGCCTTACCAACTAGTCTCTCCACACGTGTTGCATATTCTTGTATGCTTTCTTTCTGACCTTGTTTGATAAACTGCAAATTTGTCCTATACGTCTCTGGTAAAATGTGATCCCCAAATCTCTGAGACATGGCATCATGTATTTTTTGTATGTCTCTGTGAAAGGAGACAGGAAGCTCATTTACGAATACCAAGGCGTCATCTCTAAGACTATTTAAAATAAGCTCCTCCACTTGTCTGTCGCTGGACCATTTGAATCTACTACTCAATAGCCTAAATTGTGTCCAGAAGGCCTTGAAATCTCCCTTACCATTAAAGAACGGGCTTCTAGGTTTTGGTTCCTCCCTTTGCAGTTGCTGAACCTGACTACTTACTCTTATAGGATTTGTGCTAACTGGTGTATATTGAGGGTTATTAGTACTTGTATTAGCTGTTAGCTGAGGGGCGGTTAATACCTGGTTATGTTGTTCAATGGATGTCCTGTTAAAGTCTAAACAGCTATTTTGACTGAAATCATGCATATTGGCGTTATTTTCAGCCACATTGTTACCTCTTACCAACTGCGCTATATTTTCCTGATTAAGCTTAACTTGCGTGTTCAATTCGGAAACGTGCGTGCTCATCTTAGAAAAATTATCATTTTGATTTTTCAATTGTCTTTGAATGTCCATTGAATTATCATTTTGATTTTTCAATTGTCTTTGAATGTCCATTAGAATCGCCGCAACATCAATGCCTGACAAGCTAGTACTTGGTTCAATATGTTCCTGATACACACTGGTATTGTTATGGTGTAGGGGTGTGTGTATAGGACTTACCATTGGACTGGATGGACTTGAGATTGACATATTGCCAATGTCTTCCGTACCTAGGTCTATCAAATTACCTGATTCTATATTTTCCTTCTGTGTAATAATTATATTCCTTCCCCCCTTTTCAAAATTAGGAGCTGGAATTTTTCTATTTCTAAGATCCATGGTACCCTCCTAGTTATTTCCCAATATATGGTAATGGAAATACTTATTCCCTTATTTAAAGATAGTAGAAGCTAAATGCACCTCTATTTCTCTCTTAAATAATTGCTAGGAAGCTAAATGCACCTCCTTAAAATATTTTTTCTTTTTTCTTTATAGGAAGCTAAATGCACCTCCTTAAAATATTTTTTCTTTTTTTCTTTATAGGAAGCTAAATGCACCTCCTTAAAATATTTCTTTTTTTTTTCTTTATAGGAAGCTAAATGCACCTCCTTAATATGCTTTAAAAAAAATCAGAAGCTAAATGCACTTCTGTATTTTCCAAAATAAACCACTTATCACAGTATAATATATAGAGCTAAATGCACTCCATACACAATATGTGTTACTTAGTGTGTTCCATACAAATTAATATTTCTATAAATAGACGTGCCAAAGTTCTGAAGACGTGAGTACTAAACCGCTGCCACCATTGTCGTAATTTCTGCTTCTCGCTATGTTTTGATATAGTTATAAAGCCAGCAAATACGAATATCTCATAAAACTAGTAAATACACAGGGTAAATAAATACGGACGTCAAATATGTTGTCTGTTCTCTCTTGGTAGCGTGAATGAATAATTCGTAGTAAAATAGTATATTTATTACGGCACAATTCAACAATGTACAGAATAAACTATTGTAAAATATATAACATGTAATTCCGTACGTTTTCTCAAGATACTTGTCTTATAAATAGTTTGTCATGTAAATTTGCATAAATAGGCGGAGCTGATCTCAATAATAATATTTCGCATGTGTTTTTTGGAACTAGGACAAGGAATTGCCAAACGATATATGTAAACTAAATAATTTAGACCATGCGAGGCATACAGCTAATGCGCTGCTTCTTACCTCTAAAGGAACCACCCGGGATCTTTGCAATATGCCAAAATGTAAACAGCAAAGACTGAGGAATTTGACCTTTGCACTAGTATTTATTTTAAATTACCGGAAGTAAATATTCTAATCCGGAACAGAAATGAAACGTCAAACGCTGACAAAAACATGGTAGTCCTCGACTCAAAATGATTCTTTCTTTGTAAGAAAATAGGTAAAACTATTAAGTTAAAGCATAGATTAACTTAAGCTTATGGCTATGCTTCTTGTGTAATTTTGGATCCGTACTTAGAATATTTATCAAATGGCTGCGCTTGAACCGTGCATGACGAAATTGCGCCATTTCGGCACTGATAATATAGTTAATAACTAAAAATGTAACGTACGCTTTCTGTGCATTAAAAAGTCACAGAAACTATATATAAATATTAACACATTTAACACTCTCAAAACATAAAACTGATATTAAATCATTATTTGGGAACCACAAGTGCACATTTACAACACCATCGCTACAATAATGGCTTTTGTGTATCACTGTGGGGATTTGCAACCATTCCTCGAATCGTCAATACAAATAATATCGCTGCTAGACTAATTTCCCGTGTTAATCAACACAATGTCCTTTGCGACTGAAACAGATCCCAAGGGAATAATTGGAAATTTAAAGTCAAATATATAGTTAGATAAAATGATCATTCTCTTCGATAAAATGATTTTCGGAAAATAGCATGGATGTGCTCTGCTGATTTGAATAATAACACCGTGACAAAATTAAACAGACAAAAACACAAACAGCATCCCACACATAACTACATAGAAAAGTAAAAACATATGCCATGCCAAGAAATCCTCGCTAAAAATTCCGGTCGACCCCCTACGGCAGTCATTAGTAGCTAAAGATTTGATTTCATTGAAGAAATTAATTTATGACTTTCATGTACTTGTCGCTTAGAACACAGCCATATACCAAATGGTCAATATTAATCATCCATGTAATTTGCTCTATGGGGTGTTTGCAGAATTTCAACGGAGGCAATTTATTGGCATGGGAGAAAGGAAGAAAGACCAATCACAATTTGTCCTATATTTGTTTTTCTCTTTTTTAATTACATAAAAAAAATAACCCTTTCAAATATAGAGTTCATAAGATACAAATATTCCCTGTGGACCCCCCTCCCCCCTTTTATTTGTGCTCTCTTTTTTCAACCCTCGAATTAAGCTTTCCAATTAATTAAAATTAAACCTTGCTTTCTAACCAATCTATTCATGTACCGGACCGGCAACTTTTTTTATTTAATACGAAAATCTACAGTGCCGTTATACACATGCATGTTGTTTGCTTGGAGTCTCCACCCGAAAAGAAAGAAATAATCTAACTCCAAGATATTATATTCCTGCATCACGTGATTTGTACCATGTGGAGCTTACATTTGAATAAATACCGAAAATGGAAAGTGCAACTACAATTCAAAACATAAAGTCGGAAGGCACAAATAAGAAAAAGAAAGGTGTTTTTTTTGGCAAAAGGTGCAGGTAAATTCTCCCCGTGTTCAAAATATACATGAAATATTTGCTACTGCACCTTTTCTGTTCTATGAATTCTAACCCTGAGTTTTCTATCTGTTACTCCATGCCAAGAAATTCTCGCTAAAAATGCCGGTCGACCCCCTACGGCAGTCATTAGTAGCTAAAGATTTGATTTCATTGAAGAAATTAATTTATGACCTTCATGTACGTGTCGCTTAGAACACAGCCATATACCAAATGGTCAATATTAATCATCCATGTAATTTGCTCTATGGGGTGTTTGCAGAATTTAAACGGAGGCAATTTCTTGGCTTGCAACTTGCCTTATACCAAAGTTTATGATTGAAACGTTTTGCACCAATTCCCTTCCACTTTATCAGCGGTGACTTGTTAACAAGGTAGTATCTAGTGTTTTCCCTATTTTTAGACAAAAGACAGAACGAAATAACGAGGTAAATAAAACATTTTTGTGATCATCTGTACCTTCTACGATTCTATATTAATAATATGTTGCATGAGATTATGTCAGGACAACTATCATATAATGTTGCACTATGGAAAGCTATAGTACAAGTCCCGGTATAGGCATGAGCGTATATGTCTTCCACCTTATATTTATATGTCCCAATCATTTAATATACACAATCCAAAATATGTGAAGTTTTAATTTGCAAGTATTCTACTTATAGAGCATAAGTGTCTTGTCGAATGTTTCGATTTTTTGTGTAGTTTTTTTCGTCAATGTGAAAGACAGTCGTACTCTTGTGTAACTACAAATGGGTTGTATTCCAAATTTATATTACTTCATTATGTTTTCCATGCATATCTCTCATAACTTGCCTATACAAAAGCCCCCCCCCCCCCCCTCCCCCCAAACCCAACAAATTCGAAAATCAAAAATATATTATCAATCTACCAACATATTCATATGATATCTGTCAATCACCACATTCAAATTTTTCAGATATTGTTTTTTTTGTATCATGACAGGAACAACTTGAAAATTGTATTTAAATCAATACAACAACGAGGAAACCCAATCACTTCTCCTTCTATCCCATACATTGAGTTTTTTTGATAATTTTCTACTGGTCACAAAACTTTCAATAGTGGAATCACACAAAAGGTATTTTATTTGCCATATATTTATCTTACTAAGTTTTCGTGGCTTTACATCTCTCATTTTTCATTTTGTTATTTTTATTCTGTTTGCTCTTTTTCTTTTGAATATTGTTTAATCCTGGCTACTAAAAAGATTGTCCGATTTAACACCTTGATTCTTAGCCATAATTATCTGCAAATGTCAATTTTATCCATCCATTTCAGCAAAGTGGATCATGGCAACATCGAGTACATTTGGATGCGGCGTGTGTGATTCCCAGCATATTACCAAGGTCGCAGAACACTGGTGCCCTGAATGTGAGGAAGGTTTGTGTCCTAACTGTCTTATATTTCACAACTCGTCTAAGCTTTCACGAGGGCATGGCGTTATCTCAATAGAAAATTATAAACAGTTACCCCCGTACATTACAAGTATACGTCAACAATGTCCAGACCATGATAGAAAGTACAAACTTTATTGTCCTAACCATGAAGTCCCATGTTGTCCATTCTGTATAACTACAAGCCATAGTAAATGTAACGGATTACAAGTCTTGGAAGTGGTCGTAAGGACATCAGAATTATCCGGTCAGTATGAAGACATGAAACAAAGTTTAAGGGATATACAAAACAACATAGAAAGAATAAAGATTGACCGTGAAGGTAATCTTAAGAGTATTCAGGAACAAAGAAATAAATTCCAGTGTGAAATCAAACAGGTCCGTCAACAAATAAATTCACATCTTGATGAACTCGAGGAGCAAGCTATTGAAAATTTGAATCAACTGAAGATAAAGTCAAACATCAAATTGAAACATTATTAAGCAAACTGTCTAATAGCAATGAAGAAGCAGAAGAGTTAGGGAATATTATTTCAGCAATGTCGAGATATGCCTCAGATTTACAAAGATTTCTAGGAAGGAAAGAAATTGAATTAAAAGTAGCAAAATCAGAGGAGTATATTAGTTCCTTAGTAGAAGATGGTAGTCTGCAACAAGTAACAATGAATTGTAGTATAGACAGTAACGTGTCCGGAATTTTATCTTCAATGTCATCTCTTTGTACAATATTAACTGAAACAAGTAAGACAAATATTTTTCTAACGAAAGAAAAAGAAAAACAAGCTCAGATTATGACTGTTTCAACTACAACTCGGACATCAATACATGATATCAACTTACAGCTGGTGCGAACTTTCATGTTACCCAAAGGGAGAGAAGATACTTGTATAACCGGATGTACAATAAACCAGTCGGGGAAAATGGCTTTTGTAGATTATACTCATAACAAGAGACTTATCATACTGAATGCGGATGGGACTGCAGATGGTGAATTGAAATTGCGAAGACCATATGACGTTGCATCTATCTCTAATAGGAAAGTCGTAGTCATTCAAGATAAAGTAATTCAAATCATAGATTTGTCTTCTAAACAGGTAGAAAAGACGATTGATGTAATAAATATTATAGCATCGGGCATTTCTTATGAACATAATATGTTAGTATACTGTGAGTCTGGAAAAGACATACTCATGTTAGAGCTTACAGGTGGCAATCCTAAAAAAGCCATCGTCAAAGACAGTAACATAAAATATTGGAACTATATGGCATCTTTTCAAAAGTATATATACCATACAAATATTAAAAATAATACGATCTCATGCTACAACGTTTTAGGCGAGAAAATGTGGGAATTTAAAGATAACACTGTTGTCCTTTCACCACGCAGTGTGGCAGTTGATAAATTTTCAAACATTTACGTTGCATCGTTCAACAATAGGAGCATTGTGGTTCTATCGCCTGATGGAACACAGAGTAGGACGTTGATTAGTAAACTAAAGTCTTGGGCAATTGACATTGATAGAGAAAGAAATATGTTAATGGTTGCCGAATATCCCGGTAATACCGTTCAAGTTTACAATATTATATAATTCTATTGTAATTAGACTTTTTACAGTTATCAAATTCGTTTTCGTTAAAAGTCTAAATATCTGTGTACTACTTATAAAACTAAACCATCACACAAATGGACTTGTTTTAGAACATGGGTGTAAGTGCTGTCGTGTTTGTGACGTCTGAAATATCATTTAGTCTAATAGATGAGAGAAGAGTTTGACGAAGTTGTAGAACAATTCAAATTTATAAAGGAGTAGGTTCAGTAAGACATCTTTTTGGCCCCAAAATTAAGCAGTTTTGCAAAATTGTGAAAATGTAATCTTTTAGCTTTTTTGGAAAGTAGAATGCTTCTGCTACATAAATATGTGCTGTTTTTGACAATACAATGCATATATATGTGTACTAGCATCATAAAGTCATGCTAAATTACTGAAATCTTCACAATTATAGCATTTTACTTAAATTTTAGACGGTTTCCGTCTTAAATGAAAGTGGCCGCATTCGTGTTCATTCATAATATTGAAATGTAAGTTGTATTTGATGATAATACATAACATATATAAAGGTTGAGGATGAACACGGATGCGGCCACTTTCATTTTTGACGAAAACCATCTGAAAAGTGACGTTTTTTTGCATATTTGATAGATTTTTCATATTTAAGCTTCAATCGGAGCGTTTTTAATGACTGAATCAGTTAAAATCTTTAACATAAACTAATCGAATCAATTGAAATAGACACTTAAGTGTTTAAAAAGTGTCCTAAATATCTCGTTAGATGAAACTGAAATTTGGGGCCAAAATCGGCCCTTACCGGACCTACTCCTTTCATCTATTTATAAAAAAAAGATGTGGTATGCCAATAAGACAACTCTCTATCAAAGTCACAATGTATAAAAGTTTACAACTAAAGGTTAAAGTACGGCTTTCTATACGAAGTCTTGACTTTACACCAAACCGCAAGCTTAAATGGGTCCCAAAATGACTAGTATAAAACAATTCATACAAGAAAACCAACGGTCTTATCTAGATAAAAAGCGAGAAACAAGAAACACTTGACAATCAGGTTCCTTTTCATTGGGAAAATTTTATTTTGGATGAATTTATATATAATAATGAACCAGAACATGTTTTAAAGCAATGAAATGCAGGATAAATTACCTCCTACTGTCAAATTCAAGGGAATAATTTTATGAACCTTTTGTTCGTATGCAATTTCCTGACGTACTATGATTTAGTGGTATTACACCTTCAAAAGCACATTTTTTTAGGAATATGACAGTTGTTATACATTGATGTGTTTGAGCTTTTGATTTTGCCATTTGATTAGAGAGACTTCCCTTTCGGAATTTTTCGCAGAGTTCAGTATTTCCAGTATACTTTTCAGTAACGGTTGCCCAAGACACAATATTTTGATATATTGTCCTTGATATTCGATTAAGGCAAAATCCCGCAAGAGGCATTCAAATATTTTCAAATGTGTGTAAATATCTGTGTATGTTAATCTTTGGTTCATTTTTTTTCCTATTCAAATTTAAGTGTAAAAAGCAATTTAAATACCAGAACGACTCTAGATCTGAGCAGACCTCCTCCTTTATTGTTTTTTTTTATATTTATATACAAGTATGCTATTAGCGGCGATATTTTTAATTAATTTTGTATTCTATTATGCACTGTTCTATACGGTAAAAGTAACACAAATGATGAAAATGGTATTCCAATCAGAACAACACTACGAAAACCCAATCACATCTCCTTTCTATCTCATAAATTGGTTTTCAACTGGTTACGAACGGTTTTGATATGTTAAAGATAAAGGTATTGTATTTGACATTCGGAATATCTTGCTAAGTTGTCTTTGCTTTACATCTATCAGTATTTATTTTGATAATTGTGTTGATGCCGTTTGTTCTTTTTCCTTTAAATATTGTAAAATCCTGGGAAATTCCCGATTTCAAACATAAATTCAAAGCCTGAATTATTTTTAAAAGTCAATGTTACCTTTTTCAGTAAGGTACAGCATGGCAACATCCAGCACATCTCAGACATCCATACATGGTATTAATGTACACTTGGTACAAACTTTAATATTACCGAACGGAAGAAGAGATACGTGTATAACCAGGTGTACAATAAATCAGTCAGGAAAATTGATTTTTGCAGATTTTACTGATAATAAGAGACTTATTTTCTGAATGCAGACGGGTCTGTTGACGGCGAAATACATTTAGCGGCACCGTACGAGTTTAATCTATTGATGATAAAAGAGTAGCTGTCATTCAAAGTAAACAAATTCAAATAATAGATTTGTCTTCTAAAATGGAAGAAAAGACAATTGGTGTAATGAATAATTCATCATCAGGAAATTCTTATGGACAAAACAAGTTATTATACTGTGAATCTGGAAAAGGCATTCACATGTTAAAGCTGACAGATGGCAATTCTAATGATTTCGTCTTGAAAAACCGTAAATCAACAATTTGGAACTATGTAACTTCTACCCTTAATAACATATATCACACGAATATGGAAAAACATATAGTCACATGCTACAAAGTGACTGGTGAAACGGTCTGGGAATTTAAAGATACAACTGTTATCCGTTCACCATGTAGTGTATCAGTCGAAAAATACTCAAATGTTTACGTGGCATCATTAGGCACTACGAGCATTGTGGTTCTATATGAGTGCCGTTCATGTCATTTGCGGGATATTCTATCGCGTTAGAGAAAATAACGCGTTATTTTGTAAAACTATTGCGTTACTTTGTTAAACTAACGCGTTATTTCTTCATTTTATCGCGTATTTGTCCAAAACTAACGCGTTATTACAAAAAACTATCGCGATATGTGATTTTTGCTATTTATTTGAAATATTATCTAACTAACGCGTTAATTTTCACAAATAACGCGATATTTATCCTTGACGCGATAGTAAGAAATAACGCGTTATTTTGTTAAAATACTGCGTTACTTTGTTAAAATATCGCGTTGCTTTGTTTGTTAAACTAACGCCTTATTTTGTAAAACTATCGCGTTACTGTGTTCAACTAACGCGTTACTTTGTTAAACTAACGCGTTATTTCTACTTCTTATCGCGTTAATGTCTAAAACTATCGCGTTAGTTCTATAATGCCCGCGTCACACTGTCCCGATTTTTATATACGATGGACACCCGAATGCGAAAATTGTTAGTTCGTACAAAGTTTGTTCCGATCTCGTTAAAATACCAAAAAGTGACCTAAGCAAGTACGATGAATAACGAAGTCTATACGATGGTGCCGAAATTATATACGATAGCAAAAGATGGACATACGAAGGTTAACCGAAGACGGGTTTTAAGCTTCATATCTCAGCCGAAGCCTACACGATGGATCACGAAGGCTACACGATTGATTACGAAGGCTACACGATGGATTACGATGATGGTGCGATGGTCATACGATGTATCTTTTTGTCTAATTCTTATAAAACTTAGTTTATTATCCCCTCACCTACTACATGTAAGTTGCGTGTAGATAAAATTGTTATGGACACTCTAGAACCAAAATGCTCAAAACTTGGTATGGTGTTACTCGTTAAAAATATCTTAAGCGCTATTGACTTTAAAGTTCAAAGGTCAAGGTCACAGTGGCAGTTGTAATACAAGACAATATCACCCTTGTGGACACTTTAAAACCAATATGCTTCAAAAGATTTTAACCACATTTGGTATATTGTTCCTTCTTGTTAAGGAAGCTCGCTTGTCATGTTTTGGATTTTTGGTCAGATTTTCGGAATCCTCTGGTTTTATCCATTTGAATGCCTTAACAAATTTTGCCCGGTGACCCCCATTTTTCTTTATATAATTCTTTTAAATGTGTAATGATAAGCTGTCTGTTAAAGTCTTGTAAAATTTTAATTATTTTTTAATGGTTTTTGAGGACTTAAACTTGTCAATGATAAAGCAATGAAAAATCAAGAGAGAACATTTTCCCGCCAAATTGGCAATGGCTTATATCTCTAAAACAAGCTCTTTTGATTCCCTAATTAATCCATTATCAATATATGCTAGTGTTTTGAAAAGTTAATTACTTTGAAACTAAGAAGCCAACTCCCTTAAATGATCTGACATTTTTTACCTTCAAGGCCAAAGGTCAAGGTCTTGCAGATGGACTTGTTTTTTCTCCTTGAAATAGCATAATACACAGAAAATTGGTTGCTCATTTTTTACCTGCTGGTTCTAAAGACAATATTAAAGGTATTTCCAGTTACTGAATGTTTTGGTTGATTTCTCAAAAAAATAGTTTATGTATCAAATATGCATATTCAATTTACCATTTTCTGCATGTGTCATATACAAATATAGTGTCCATATTTCTATCACCCGATGGATCACAGAGTAGGCCATTCATAAGTAATGTAATTTCTTGGGCGATTTACATCGATACAGAAAGATATATGTTAATGGTAACTGAATTGCCCAGTAATAACGTTCAACTCTACAAAATAACATAGTTCTACTGTATATGTAATTGTTATATTTTTGCCAGTACTATACTAATTTTTTTTTCATTGATAATTAGTTTTTTGACACTTGACTTGATATGTATTTCTTTATACTTAATTTGATACGTTTTAAGCAAATGTAATTAGTTCTGGCGTGTTTGAATCATCTGGGACTCTGATATAATACAGACGACAGTGTCTCAATTTTTTGGAAAACAAGTTTTATCTAATATCTTTGATCTATTTATATTAAAAAAAAAGAAGATGTGGTCTTACTTAGTTGGTAGGTAAAAAAAAATCGACGAAAAATAATACGGTGTTTTTCCCGATGACTTAAACGCTTATTTAGACGTCATGAGATATGGTTTCACCACTTTGGTTGGTGTATAAATAAAGGCAACAGTATACCGCTGTTCGAAACTCATAAATCTATGGACAAAAAACAAAATCGGGGTAACAAACTAAAACTGCATTAAATATTAGAGGAGAACAACGACACAACATTAAAATGTAGCACACACAGCAACGGACTAAGCATTAGACAACATCCGATGAGAATAACCAATATAACATCAAAACCAAATACCGGAATTTGGGATAGAAAAGTACCGTGACACATCTTATAGTAATGTGAATTCACACTCAAAAATAGGAGAAAACAAGCGACACAACGGAAACACAACGTAAAAATGTTGCACACACAGAAACGAACTATGATATAACAATGGCCATTTTCCTGACTTGGTACAGGACATTTTTAAAGAAAAAATGGTGGTTTGAACCTGGTTTTGTGGCATGCCAAACCTCGCACTTTGATGGCATTGTTAAATATAACATTAAAATGACAACATAATAATACAGGACTGCAATACAAATAAATAGCAGTATTGAGGAAAAGATCAAGGTATGAAGCAGTCCTTCTAGTATCAGTAGTATCTTTAATTTCAAGTTCGCTGGGATATATGAAATGTAAGTATTGACTGAAATATGGGTTATTCAATGATAGAACATCATCAATATATCGGAAAGTAAAATTAAAGATTTTCGCAAGGTGCTTTTTCTTTTTGTCTTTTAGAAGGTTCTGAATGAATTCTGCTTCATACGAGTACAAAACCAAATCGGCCAGTAGGGGTGCACAATTAGTACCCATTGGAATACCGACTGTCTGTTGAAATATAAATCATCCAAACTCAACAAATATATTGTCGATCAAAAAGTCCAGTATTTGGATAATATCATCTTCAGTATATTTTCTGGAAGATTCAGTGTGATTTTTCACAAAATATGAATTATTGTAACCCGAAACCAGAAATTTGTATCCACGATTCCCATTTTTATAGAAAAAGCTCTGTTTTATGAGATGGTGAAGTCGATCTTTCAACTGAGCATGGGGAATAGTAGTGTATAGCGTAGAAAAATCAAAAGACTTTATGTTGCTGCAAAATTGCAAAGATTGTGATCGAAGATTAAGCAGTAGATCTTTCGGATTTTTGAGAATCCACATCTGGTTAACACCACTGGTAGAATATATCTCATCACAATATTTTTGAAGCCCATCTTTAACTGTAGAAAAAATAGTAGTCAGTACTTTAGAAAGATGTTTAGTCGAACATTTTGAAGAACCAGCTATGTATCGCTCTTTGTATGGAGTTTTGTGTAATTTAGGTATCCAGTATAAGGAAGGTAGATTTTCTTCGTTTTCTTTGATGTTGATACCAAAAGAAAGAAGGACAGATTTATGATTTTGTATACCTATTCGAAAAAAAATCCATAAACCTTCAGATTTCAGACAATAGAAGAGATAAAGCATTATCTTTCGCATTTCAGTCAGAGCCAATTTTGTATGCAAAAATTTAAGAAATATATATACTCAAAAGCAATTGCAAACTGATCTGTAATACATTGTCAATGACATGTATTGTTTACGAAAATCACATTATTTGTTGGAAAAGCCAAGAATTATAATTTCCAACGTTTCGATGGGAAATTACTGTAATAACGGTACAAGTGAATACTATTGGTACGGATACTTTGTATGTACTATATAATACATTTCACGTAATATTGCTATTAAGCGGGACTATTGTCCTTTGTTGGTCACATCTAGCCAAGCATCAGACTAGACAACAGTGAAATAAAGTTAACTTCAATTGAATTGTGATTCTCATTTGTATTTAGTACGAATCAAATATTTTACTTAAGATTAACTCAAGTTATTACTTATTACATATAGTATATTTACTTTATATACAGTCCATATATAACTCTCGAGACGGTATTCCGAGCATTTGGGTTTGGACACAGGTTTCCCACAATTCCCACTTTATTAGAAAGGGAGTCTTTTGACTGCAGTTTGAATGGAGTGTAAACGAGGTGAGTCGTATTTATTGGTTGTTCATGGACATTTTTTTCTAATTTTTATATTGAGTTCTTTATGAAAATAAATTTATTGTGCATTGATACTTATGCTTTATATATATTGGGTTTATCAATTACATTTATATTAATAAAATATGGGGTCCACCAGTATTGATGGGATATCGGCTATATATAAAGTATTTAGTATTTATTGAGATGCTTTGAAGTAGTAATTAGTAAAGTTGATACCGTATTTTATCTGTGTGTAATTGATAAAATGCTTTTGTTTTTATCACCTTTCTTATTTGATAATTTCAGCATTTAAATCACATTTCCCTGAATAAAGACATTCTGTTTAAAGAGTTGTTATGTTTCATGTAAGTGATTTCCCGTGTTGATTTCATTTATATATTCGCACGACAATTTAATGATGGTTACGTGAACTATTTTCAATCAGCGTAAATAGTACATAGTTCGGTTTGTTAGGTATAAACATAGACTGTTCTTTTAAAAAAAATTGAGTATTGTGTTTGCTCGATACTGGTTTGTTCTTACACCTTACAAAACCTTTACTCTTACGCGCATAGATACCAAGATTAAAATTTTATTTTTACGCCAGACGAGCGTTTTGTCTTTAAAAGACTCACTAGTGACGATCGAACCAAAAAATGTTAAAAAGGTCAAAGAAAGTACGAAGTTGAAAAGCATACCAAATACAGCTAAGTTAATCTATTACTGAGCTAGAAAAGCCTTAGTTTTTCAAAATTTCAAAGTTTTGTTAACAGTTAATTCATAATTATGAACATATCAATGATAACTCAAGTCAACACAGAGGTGCTGACTACTGGGCTGGGGATAGCATCGGGGAACTAAAACTCCACAGCAGTGACATCGACCCAGTGGTTGTAAATTAACTCATCATAAATATCAGGATTAAAATTTTATTTTTACGCCAGACGAGCGTTTCGTCTACAAAAGACTCATCAGGAACGCTAGAACCAAAACATCTTAAAAAAGCCAAAGAAAGTATGCACTGTAAAGGGTAATTTACTTTTTTTTTTTTAAGTATTGCTTTTCACTTTTAAATGGCTGTATACTACATGATAAATGGTATTCTGTATTCTGCAAAACTTAGCCTAAGTGTCTAGTTCAATTGCTGAAGATTCTTAAGTTAGATCATATTATTAGATTGTACTGGACAAAGGTATCAGAACAAGATTATTTTTGGAATATATGTCACTACAATTTAAGCAAAAAATCCAATACTAAAGCAATTCTAAAGTACTAATTAATAGTTGTTAATTTTCTCTCGGTTCGTTCTTGAAAGTAAAAGCTTTGTAACTTCTGACTATCAAACGTAAAATAAAAAAAAGTTTGTTCAATTTCTTTCTTCTTTTCTTCTGGTACTAGGACTATGCAATTGTTTATATATTTGTGGAATACATGCTTAAAGAGCAGCGTTTTATGTCAGTAATGGGAATAACTTGGTTATGCCTTAGTAGATGAATGATAATATTTTGTTATTGCAGACGCATGCTCCTGTCTACCTAGTATTCATCAGTGACTGTAACGATTTCTGTTATTACATCGAATAATTGTGTTTAAGTTGCAATAGATTAGGTTAATTCATAAGAATTCATTCACAGCTTATTATATAAAAATTCTCATATCATATAATTTTCCGGAGTACCTGAGTTCATTCCAGTTTTGATGGGTTTCTATATAATGTTTTGTTATTGATATTTGTCCTTTCATTGGGTTGTTTTGCGTTGATATTTTCACTCTTCTTTAAAAAAAAAACAAAAAAAAAACTAAAAATTGCAAATTGGAAAGTAGAATATCTATTCAGCAGACTTGTGGGTTGATTCTTATATTGGCACAGAAAAATCAGCAGGTACAGCTTATATATATATATATATATATATCAAAAGGATGGGAAACATACAAAATAAATATTTTTTATCATTTGTGCTTTCATCTTCACACATTAAAGTTCTCTTTAATTAACTAGAAACGGCTTTCACGAATGGGTATTTGGTTATAAGTTTTCAAAAATCATACCTGTTCCCGCCATTTCATAATACAGATATGTCATGCGTCTAGTCTCGTTCTATCGTCATATTCAACCTTTGATCTTCCTGGTTTGAAACTTATTATTTCAGGTATATTTCAATTCCTTACTACCGTGGTAAATACACTTGTCCCTTTGGTATCTTTCGTCCCTCTTTTATATATTTTGTGTAAAGGTATTTACGACTCATGTGGGAACGTAGAGGGCGTACACTTCCATTTGTGGTTGAATTAATTATAGTTTATTAACCTAAAATAGGCAAATGATACCATCGCTACGATAAGAGCTTTTGTTTATCTCTGAGGGCATTTGTAACCATTCCTCGAATCTTTAATACAAATTCTATCGCTGCTAGACTGATTTCCTGTGTTAATAAACACAATGTCCTTTGTGAATGAAACGGATGCCAAGTGAATGAATTGAAAATTGACATGCCCTGGAAATGTTTACTTATATTCAAATATATATCAATAAATAACATCCTCTAACGTAAAAAAAAAATGTATTTTAAATATCATGGATGTGCTGATTAAGATAATAACATCGCGACAAAGGAAAACAGACGAAACACAAACAGCATTCCAAACAGCACTATATAGAAAAAAAATTATGTAATTTGTTTTTACCAAACTTTAGGAATGAAACTATATACGCCAATTCCTATCCACTCCAACAGTGGTGACTAACAAGTCAATATCTAGTTATTTTTTCAGTTTTTTAATGTTATTATTAACAAAAATAGAAACAATTGTTCAGAGAAAAATTGAAAGTCTTTCCACCTAAAACAATGTCTTTCAATATGAAAGTTTTAAAATTAAGTTTAAAATGTCATTTAAATCGTCAAATGAAAGCTCATTGTACGCTGATTCCAAAAATATATGGTTTCTATACAATATTTTTTAAATAAGGGAGATCATTTGTTACTTCCGGTTTGAAATATGTTACTTCCGATAATATTTTAATATTTACTTGACACAGATTCCAAAAATATCTGGTTCTATATACTTATATATTAATAAAGTACAAAAAATAGCTACTTCCGGTTTACACAAGGTCACTTCGGTTTTTTTTCAAAGTTAAATGGTCTGGTACCTTTTGCCAAAAGTCTCGTGGCTTTATCATGTATACATATGAGGTTAAAGCAAAGGTCAAAATCTAAACCGTCAAATTAAGCTATGACTTTGAGATCAATTTCAAGGTCATAAACCAAGGACCTCAAATCGAAAGACCATAGGTCTTAATTATATTTGGTTAATAGTACTGCAACTGACATCGAAAAAGACGCTTAGTTAACGAGTTTAATGGTCCGGAATAACACACGGCTGCAAATTGTTTTAAATGATAGAATAATATCTATATTTTAATTTCCGTCGGGTCGTAAAAAGTTTCTATGGTCACATTTTTGTATTTTATCCCTTTAATGGGGGTACCCCTCAATTTACGGTTTTGGGTAGTTCCCTTAAATACCAAAAATATATTTTTTGGTTAAATTTCCCGCTATTTTCGTAAATATTTTCTATGCACATATCATCAAGGATCATCGGAATGATGAAGACATAAATATAATACCATCTCCAAGTAAAACTTTCAAAATTAAAGTTGGCTGTTTTTTAGATAGAAATTTAACACGTTTTTCTTTGAAAACGAGAAAACATATGATTCAAAAATAGTATTTGACATTTGAGAGGACAAAACATATTATTTCGATACTGCATGCACATTTTGTTGGGCAAATTCCAAACAATTTTGTCAAAAACTCAAAAATAAAAACATCATTTGTACCTTTTTTAATTACGGAAATTTCCTATCCGTCAATCAGCTCCACTATTTATTTTTTCCTTCACCATCAATTTGATAGTTTCGATGTGATTATGTAGATTTTGTAGGAGAAGTTAATTTATTTTTGAGTGATTTGAATATATGTAGTAGTTCTTTCGTGTATTTTCTGTAAATAAGTTATATTTTTGTTAATAAAATTTTGACTTTATATAAAAGTTAACCAAATCCTTCGGATAAGAGTTTTTTTTCCGGATAATGACTATAGTAGACATTGAGTGAAAATACATTGTATGTCCATGTTTAACCTCAGAGCAATTATTATGCACGCAAGTGGTCGGGGGAAAAGTACTATTGAAGATTCGCAGAGATTTGGTGTGTGACAAGGTGATGCTAAAACCAACTTCTCTTAATATTCTGCTTTCAGTGGGCGAATCATCAGTGATGTTATGAGACTTGCACCAGAAGGCAAAATTGGTGCGTCTTTAAATTAGATTGATTGATTGATTGTTGGTTGCTTAACGTCCAGTGACAAATATTTCATGCATGTTCAGGACGAGAACAAGTTAACAATAAAAACAATAGGTAGATTTTGTCATAATAGAGGCCATTCGGGATGATGATCGGGAAAATTTAGACTGCCACTGGAAAATGATGGTATATTGGATTGGGACAGACATTTTCCATTGCAACATGCCACCTACGGACTCCTCAAAGAGTTGATGCACGGGTTTTTAACGTGCAAAGAACGTGACACTTCCTTTACACGAGGCATCGGACTTAACGTCCCCATTCTTACCGGACGTGACTGCGAACTTGATACATCCCGCACAGCCAAACGGACGCCCCACTTCGTTTTACTGCCGGTCGGGAGAAGACCAAGTGATCATGTTTCGTTTCCCCAGTCACCCTTTGGGAACTTTAAATTAGAAACAACAGAAATCCATTTATGTGATCAAAGTGATCGACATGTGTCCTCACAACCTGACACTTTTATACGATCTCGCGCTCAGTTTCTTCCTTGTAGATTGGATATGAAAACAGGGTTTTTGTGTAAAAGACAAACCTAAAAAAAACCAGAAAACTACGCAATTCAGACACAGTGGGGCCAAGGGATATGAAATATAGAGTTTAGCTCTGAACTCAATTTAGGGGATGCCATATCTGCTGCAGGAAAATTGAAGTCTATGTTAAGACTTTCAGAATTACACCAAGGTGTGTCTGAAAATATCAAGGATACATTAAAAGAAGAACAATTACTTCACCCTGCAACCAGTGCTCTTAAATGAGCTATGTCCACGTTTTGATATTTCTATGGAAATGATGCCCGCATAGCTTGTTAATAGATATAGGAAGATGTGGTATGAGTGCCAATGATACAAACACACATCCAAGTCACAATTTATAAAAGTAAACCATTATAGGTCACGGTCCGGTCTTCAACACGGAGCCTAGGCTCAAAAGTTCATTTGTTAGTTAATTGATGAAAAATAACACAAAGGCGCTTCTGAACCGTATATTGTCCTTAAATATAACAAAATTTCGTAAATGTATGGCTATTACAAAATCAATCGTTTCTGTAACAACATTCGCCCCATTACATTTGGGATTGGCAGTGTAGATGCATCATGCATATGCATATGGGAATATGGGTCACGAACATTGATCCAAACTTTGTACTCACAATTCTTATGTGTTTCCTATGCAAAGGTAAGACTATATCTGACGAGTTTGACCGAATCATGACGGTATTTACGCTCCAGATAGCATTTGTACTCAAAAACTGTGTTTGCTTTGAACAAACTCTGTCCTGCGCCGAACTTGTTCTTATAAAAAAGGGAAGTGTTTTGTAATGCTAATATACGCGTACTGAATCCGCATATGATGACTAAGAGATTGATGCATGTCCCTATTTTATGAATACTTGAGCTATTGTGTGTCGCTTTTAAAAGTTATATAAGGATCATAACTGATTTTGAATTACAACATTAGAAAATTGGCATTGCATTGTATAATTTTTCATCCTTCCCTTAAAAAATTAATGAGTTAACTTTTTTACCAGGATAATCCCACTAAAAAAATTATCATGCACCAAACTGACTGTTTTACACTCAATTATTTTTTAAACCTCGCATTCGCCTCGGGTGACTATAGTATATTTTGTGTTATAACTGCTCTGTCCAGACTTTGCAAATACACAATATGTATTTATCTATAACTAGATACTAATTTTCACAAAATACACAACTTTTAAGATGCAAAATTAAAAACACTGTTTCAGCGCTTGAATTTTGTTTTTTTCAAAGATAGAAAAAATATTGAAATAATTTGATAAACTCGTGTTTTATACTTTAGAAAATAATTCTGTAATATACTATAGTGAAATACTATACACAATATGAAAGTTTATGGATGTGAAAAGGTCAAGGCCACTTCTTCTTTTGCTATGTCTTAAATGGAAAAAAATCAGAAGGTTCCAAATCAACGCTATTTTGTAATGGCAGCTTTTCATATAAGTAGTCGTTTTAACATCGTTTATAGCATATGCTTATGATTGAATCGTTTTTGTAGCATTCTATTGAATAAATATCAGAATATTTCTCCTTTTTGTCCTTGTGGTTGAAATGTTGATATTTTTAGGTCTGACCTTAGACCTCAATTTCACAAAGTTATGACCACTCTGGATTTTTACGACCCAACTTTTCCTATTGTACACGTTTTCCTCTTTCCATCGATATATAATTTAGGTGTGTGTTCTTCCGGACCATTAAAGTTTTAAAAAATGAACTCTGGTTGCAGTACTATAATGAGTTATATCACCATATGCGTATTTTTAAATACAAGAGGGGAGAAAACTCCTTTTTACGTCCAACGTACCCTTGCAATCAAAATTTACCTGTTACAACATGTCGCAACTAACAATTTAGTAAAAATAATTTGTTGATAACTTATACGATTTTGGGAATAAGTGAAAATAAGCCAAATTCAAAAATTAGAATATGACCTTGACCTTTGACCTTGACCTAATTTTAATTTTTTTTGGACCAAGGACCTCAAATCAAAAGATCCTAGGTGTCTATCACTTATGGTGTTCCAGTTTAAAATACATTTCAAAATTTCAAATTCAAAAAGGGAAATAACTCTCATATTGCTACGGTCGAATTGGACAAATCATGCGAAGAATATAACGAACAATTTTATAAAATAAATTTGTCGTAATCTTTTACGGTTGCGAAGGAGTTGTGGACACAAGGAAAACAGTGTTTGGAGAGATAACTCCTACAAAGAAAAATATTCTGTTACGCAGTGTAAATTTCAAAAGCGCATAAACTGTTCGATATCATATACCAAATATCTAAGCGACATATTGCGAAACAAATGTTTATTGCAAGAACAAAATTTTACGGAAGAAAAAAAAAATAACCAGAAGAAAAACAATAGGTCTTTCCACAGAAAAGTGGAAAGACCTAATAATCAGAACAAATACAATAGGTCTTTTCACAGAAAAGTGGAAGGACCTAATAATAAAATTAATCAGAAGAAGAAATACAATAGGTCTTTCCACAGAAAAGTGGAAAGACTTAATAATGGCAGAGGCCGAGGTCATCTGTAGCTTCTCCGTTCTATATTAGTAATATAAGAATGTTGCATAATAATGCTATGACCACTACCATATAATGTTGCACTATTAAAAGCACAGTACTAGTTCCAGTATAGGCGTTGGCGCATATATCTTCCATCTTATATTTTTTTGTTCGAATATTCAGTATACACAATCCGATAATATTTCTGTAGAAGTGAAAATATGCTGGACAATTTGAAAGAGAGTCGTAATCTTTTGGAACTATAAATGAATAGTATTCATTTACTACGTTATGTTTTCCTTGTTCAGATCTCATTACTTCCGTCTACAGAAAAGTTCCCCCCTCCGAATTCGAAAATCAAAAATATATTATCAATCTGCCATCTATAACAAACTTCATATGTTCATATGATATTTGCCTGTCAATTTCACATTCATATGTTTCACTATCTTTCGTTTTATATTGTTACAAGAACAAACATGATTAATATTGAATATATATATATATATATATATGTCGTGTACAAAGCTCTGATTCCTTTCACGGATTTGGCTACACTTTTTGGACCTTTTTGGATTATAGCTCTTCATCTTTTATATAAACTTTGGTTTTTCAAATATTTAGGCCACGAGCATCACTGAAGAGACATGTATTGTCGAAATGCGCATCTGGTGCAGGAAAATTGGTACCGTTAATGTTATTGCAATTTTGTACAGGTTATAACATGTACAAAAATATTGTACATGTTATAACTTGTATAATGCAAAAATACAAGTTATAACATGTACAAATGTACCTCATACATGTTACAACCTGTACAAAATATTGCTTAAAAATGGTTTCAACTTGTACAAAATCGAAAAATAAGGATATTTTTCTATTATCGCAACAGATGATATTGACCTCAACAACATTTTCATAACTTATTTATTATTCCTTCATGTTAGTGTGTTTTTTTTTCTTTTTTGAGACAGTTAATGTCCAGGAGTCGGTATTACAAAGCATTCCTGAGACCTGTCATAAGATATATCTTAGGAGATGTCTTATGACCCTCTTATGACTATCTATGGACATATCTTTATTTGATGAATTATAATTGTGAGTGTCCACTTTGAAGGCAATAGTATAATACTTTTATTCTAGTTGACACTAAAAGACATAAGAGGATAGCCAGAATAGATGTGTCTACAAATAAAATTGGGAATTGAAACGGGGTATGTGTCTAAAAGACAACAACCTGCCCATGGAGCAGACAACATCCAAAGGCCACAAATGAATGCTTTCAAAGTAGAGGATATATATTTAAAACATCAAAATGACATTTGCCTCATGCCATGATCTTACAGTTTATAAACAAAAATTGAGTTATAAATTAACATAAGTCATGCTGAAGGCCAAAAATGTTGAAGAGTAGATCCAAAGATATTGATAATGAAGCGTGGTCCGATGAAAACTATTTCCTCTCTCTCTTGCTTTTACATGGTAAGCATATAAGACATTGTTTTAGTCTTTGCATGCTATAAAATTGAGAGGGAGGAGTATTTCCCAAAATTATTAGGAATCGTTCTTAAACTTTTTTGGAAGAATTAATTACTAGTATCTAATGTAATTGTCATTGAGGAATGCAAGCTTTTAGTAAATAGTTTCACACTTATTTAAGCCATAATGGGTATAAAACATACAATTACACGAAAACACATTTTGCCAACATAAGTCATGAAACATATATTTCTGAAACTTTTTTATCATTGTCCTCTAAAGAAAAAGACATGTTCTGGCCTATTTATTGTTGTTCTTTATGCATGTTATGCATTGGTGAATTTAAATGTATATTTTACTTCATTAAGATTTATTTTAAATTTTGTACAAGTTAAAACCATTTTTAAGCAATATTTTGTACAGGCTATAACATGTATGAGATACTTTTGTACATGTTATAACTTGTATTTTTGCATTATACTAGTTATAACATGTACAATATTTTTGTACATGTTATAACCTGTACAAAATCGCAACTTGTACACGACATATATATATATATCAATACAACATCGAGAAAATCCTATCACTTCTCCCTTTATCACAAACATTGTTTTTTTTATAATTTTCTACTAGTTCAAAACTTTCAATAGGTTGAATCACAGAAAGCCGTGACTTTACATCTGTCAGTATTCATTTTGTTATTTTCTGTTCATGCTGTTTCCTCGTTTTCTATTGAATATTGTTAAATCCTTGTTGCTAGGGAAAATGCCCGATTTCAAACCTAAAATCATGGCCAGAATTATCAGCAAATGTCAATTTTATCTATTTCAGTAGAGTAGTCATGGCAACATTCAGCACATTCATATGCGGCGTGTGTGATTCCCAGCATATCAATAAAGATGCACAACACTGGTGCCCTGAATGTGAAGAAGGATTATGTCCGAACTGTCTTATATTTCACAACTCGTCTAAGCTTTTACGAGGGCATGGCGTTATCTCGATAGAAAATTATAAACAGTTATCACAGTACATAAGAAGTATACGTCAGCACTGTCCAGACCATGATAGAAAGTACCAGCACTATTGTCCTAACCATGAAATACCATGTTGTCCTTTCTGTATAACTACAAGCCATAGTAAATGTAACGGATTGCAAGTCTTAGAAGAGGTCGTGAAGACATCGGAATTATCCGGTCAGTATGAGGACATGAAACAAAGTTTAAGGGATATAGGGAATAACGTCGAAAGAATAAAGATTGACCGTGAAGAAAATGTTAAGAGCATTCTGGAACAGCGAAAGAAATTCCAGTCCGAAATCACACTGGTTCGCCAACAAATAAATTCACATCTTAATAAACTCGAGAAGCAAGCTATTGAAAATTTAAAATCAACTGAAGATAAAGTCAAACATCAGATTGAAACGTTATTAAGCAAACTTTCTACCAGCAGTGAAGAAGCAAAAGAGTTAGGGAATATTATTTCAGCAATGTCGAGTTATGCCTCAGATTTACAAAGATTTCTAGGACGGAAAGAAATTGAATCGAAAGTAGCAAATTCAGAGGAGTATATTAGTTCCTTAGTAGAAGATGGAAGTCTCCAACAAGTCACAATGAACTGTAGTATAGACAGTAACGTGTCGGGAATTTTATCTTCCATTTCATCTCTTTGTACAATATCAACTGAATCAGGTAAGACAACTATTCTTCTAACGAAGGAAAAAGAAAAGCAGGCTCAGATTATGACGATTCCACCAACAGCCCAGTCAATATATGATATCAATGTGCAGCTGGTACAAACTTTAACATTACCGGAAGGGAGTGCACAAACGTGTATAACAGGATGTACAGTAAACCCATCAGGAAAAATGATTTTCGCAGATTTCACTATTAATGAGAGACTCATTATTATGAACGCAGACGGGAATTTAAACAGTGAACTACATTTATCGTCACCACATGATGTCACATCTATCGATGATAGAAGAGTAGCAGTGAGTGAAAGAAGCCAAATTCAAATCATAGATTTATCAACTAAAGAAATAGAATCGACGATCAAAATAGAAAATTGGCAAGGATCAGGAATTTCTTATACACAGAATAAGCTATTATATTGTGAACCTGAAAAAGGTATACACACGTTAAAGCTGACGGATTGCAGTGTTTATAATTACATTGCCATTGATAGCAAAAACACAGGGTTGAACTTTGTAGCATCTACCCAAAACAACATTTATCACACGAATAATGATACTGATATAGTCACATGCTACAAAGTGACTGGCGAGA
The DNA here is from genome assembly GCA_019925275.1 of Mytilus edulis. Taxonomy (NCBI): domain Eukaryota; kingdom Metazoa; phylum Mollusca; class Bivalvia; order Mytilida; family Mytilidae; genus Mytilus; species Mytilus edulis. The sequence goes on along the minus strand of CM034355.1, from coordinate 6,683,853 downwards.
AACTCTGGGAGTTTAGAGATGAAGCTGTTATTCGTCAACCGTGTAGTGTGGCAATTGATAAATACTTCAACGTTTACGTGGCATCACCTGATAATAACAACATTGTGGTCATATCACCCGATGGAACACAGAGTAGGACATTGATAAGTCAAATAAATTCTTGGGCTATTGACATTGATAAAGAAAAAAATATATTAATGGTAGCTGAATTTCCCAGTAATCACGTTCGAGTTTACAAAATATCATAAATTTACTGTATTATAAGATTTCTTCTAAACAGTACAAAGATAAATAGGTATTACTCTTTCCAGTTAACAAAATCAAATGTGTTTCCTAATACAAATCGATATAAAATTTGAGGCTTATATGGAAGGTGAAAGCAGTGTTAATATTAGCATTAGTACTTGACATGTGTATGTATTTAGTTCTTCGGAACAAAAGCCTCGGTCACACCTTACCGGATAGCTCGAACGGACGCCTAACGGATAATTTTTTTTCAATCCGTTCATGTCCGTTAGACGTCCGTTCTAATCCGTTAGAAGTCCGTCCATATCCGTTGCATGTCCGTTAAGCGTACGTTTTATCCGTCGACGTCCGTTCTGTCCGGTGGAAAATTTTGAGCATGTTCAAAACTTTGAACGGACGTCCAACGGATAAAATGTCCGTTGAACGTCCGTTAGGCGTCCGTTTTGTACGGTACTTGTACGTTTCGTTTCCGTTTTGTATCCGTTGCGTGTCCGTTATACATCCGTTGGAGGTCTGGAAGATAAATTCACCAACGGACTTCTACCGGACGTTTAACGGATAAAACGGATGTTGAACGGACGAGAAACGGACTTCTAGCGGACGTATAATGGATAAAGCGGATGATGAACGGATCTGAAACGGATAAATGCCAATTGTAAATTTCGCGTCAGATATCCAATTATTAGTATGTCAGATTTCTTAAAGTTCCTGAATTCTTATTATTCATAATCGATCTTAGAGTATAGGCACGTCAACACAATCAAGCAGTTCTTATTCAGGCCAGACACTGCCCTTTGGTGGATTTTGAAGAACAAACCAAAACCAGTTGCACAGAAACATTTTGAATATTTATGCGATTTACATATATTATTATTGTCGCCCTTCATTTTTCTGTATATCTTGTTCATCCGTTTTATACGGTACGCTTCCGTTATGTGTCCGTTTTATGCGGTACTCGTCCGTTGAATGTACGTTCGACATCCGTTCTGTCCGGTACGTGTCCGTTTATCGTACGTTACATATCCGGTGTGTGTCCGTTATGCATCCGTTACACGTCCGTTTTATTCGGTCAGTACATCAACGGACTCCCAACGGATAACAATTTTGTCAACGGACAACTTTTATTTTCATCCGTTAGGCGTCCGTTCGTGCTATCCGGTAAGGTGTGACCGAGGCTAAAGAAAAACACAAACCTCTGAACAATTTAAAAAAATAGTGATATATAAACTATAATCAGAGAATATCTTGATTAAAACATTTGCAATGCAATTAAAATATTCATAACAACCCCGTAATTCCCTCTTCTTACCAACATCGGTTGACGTCTTGCCATCAGAACAACAAGAACTTGACGCAAATAGTGAACTTTTATGGGCAAAAGTAGATGTAATGAGAGTTAAATCTGTTTACATTGGGGTTCATTATAGACCACATGACAACGACACTTATAGTATCAAAGAACTAAGTAGATCATTACAGAGAATACCAACACACAGTAATATCTCGCTACTTAAAAATTTCAACCTTCCTGATTATGATTGCGTCAAAAAAGTACTGAAACAAAATTACAAATTCACAAATACATAGAACTTTTTTTTTTTATCATGAATGTATATAATCTTGAACAGGTTATAACCATACTTACAAGACAGGAAAACACAATAGATATGATTAATCTTCAATTGTACAAACTAAATAACACTACTTTGCAACTTGAACTTCAGACCATTGCATTGTCTTTCATTAGATGAACATAACGATGAAAAAAAATTAAGACGCTAAGAAAATAAATCGAAACAAAGGGACAAAATATGCACAAAAGCTGAACATTTCCAAGAAAAATATTTGCGTTTTAATTACAAAGTACTACAGAAGAAAAGTGGCTACTGATCTAAAACACAATACAACATATTACAGACGAAAATATTCCGTCTAAAAGTAAAACAACAAAAATACCGAGCTCCGAGGAAAATTTATAACGGAGAGTCCGTAGTCAAATGGCTTAATCAATACATCAAATACACCAAACGAATGGAGAACAACTGTCATATACTAGAGTTGGTACTGGCATTTTCTTAGAAAATGGTGGATTAAAATATTGAAACAAAAACGAAACAGAGAAATAAAAAATTAAAGTCAGCAAAACAGAATAAATCAGATATTATCAAACAGTACAGATTTCTAAAACAAAACAACTAGTGCAACAAAAGCTAAGAAAATCATACTGAAACTATATAGAAAATATTATCATTGAAAACAGTAATCACTAAAAATAGGGGCGAAAGATACCAGAGGGACATTCACACTCATAGATGAAATATAAACTAACAACGCTATGGCTAAAATAAGAAAAGACAAACAGACCCTGCTCCACATGTGACACCCGTCGTGTTGGTCATGTTAATACAATCCCGGTAAATTGTCTACTTCGGTAGGTCACATTCGTGAAATGGGAACGGGATTCTAGTTACGACATGAGGAACATATCCGATATCATCTGTGTTACGGATACTCCGAAATGGTCAACCAAATCATGATGGCGTTCGTAAAATTTACGAAAAGATGATTTCAACTTCATCATTTCGAACTCTTGGTTTAACAGCTTCCTTGTGAGCAGCAATCCTATTCCAAGGAAATCATGCTAGGAAATACAAGCCCGAGAATATCATATGAATTGGGATACATATACTATGTGTGCATGCTCTGCAGGAATGTTGCTACATAGAAATGGAAAGTTCACAATTGGGAAGCTGAAATGATCTCTTTTCTCGTAAAGTTTTGTTTTAATTTTTAAGGACCAGAAATGATCCTGCAAACTTATACTGATCACATAAGCACGAAATTGCGCTGAAGGTCAATCACTAGGGTTAAATTGTTTAATCATCAAAATCCTATTGAGTAATTGAACAAATGAAACAAGCCACCAGATATTTATGATTAATGTCTGGTTCGAATCAAACCACGTGTTCTTGACAAAATATCCAAATGATAACAGAAATTTATTCAATCTCATCAAAAAATTAACAGACACCATCATGAGTTAGTTAACCGTTACGAATTATATATGTTCTCAGATAATGACAAATATGTTTCAAAATAACTACAATCCAAACAAGAGGCTCTAAAGAGCCTGAATCGCTCACCTGTAATTTAATACGTAAATCTTTCATCAATGATTATTTTAATTGATATTGCATATTAATGAGTGGCTTTAAAATTCCATTCAAATGTTCTTCCAAATTTATACTAGATACTCTGAACTCATTTAGCCCAAGTTCGGCTGAAATTGTTTCAGTAGTTTCAAAGGACAAGATTTTTTAAAGTGAGCATATAGGTGAACAAATTAGGAAAAATTAAAGGGCAATAACTCCTCAAGGGCTCAATGGACAATTTTGGTCACATAACTTATTTGTAGATCTTACTTTGCTGAACATTTTTGCTGTTCAGTTTATCTTTATCTTTATCTTTATCTATAATAATGTTGATAATAACCAAAAACTGTAAAATTTCCTAAACATTACTAATTCAGTGGCAGCAACACAACAATAGGTTGTAAGATTCATTTCAGAAAATGTCAGCCGTTAATAGAACTTGACATAATGAACACAAGTATATGTCAGAATCGCTCTATATACTTTAGTTTAGTTAAAAATCTGCATTTTACCCCTATGGCGAAACAGAAAATAAAACACAAACTTTATTCTAGATACCATTAGGATCATTCAGCTCGAGTATGGTTGGAATTGGTTCATTAGTTTCAGAGTAAGCAACTTGGTGAATAAATTGGTTAAAATTGTCCTTAAAGGGTACTAAAGCCTTAAAGGATCAAGTGACAATTTTGGTCATTTGAACTTATTTGTAGATCATATTTTGCTGAACATTTTTGCTGTTTACAGTTTATCTTTATCTATAATAATGTTGTAAATTCAAAAATTATTGCGTGCATTTATTATTGCACTATTCAGAAAAATCCTGTTTGATTGATATAAAAAATTTCAAAATGAGAGTTTTAATTATTGCTATGATAACCCTGTCGCATTTTTTGCAATACTAAAAACATCACCATAATTTCTGAAATTACAGTATTCAAAATAATAACCAACAAGAATGTGTCCATAGTACATGGATGCCCCACTCACACAATCATTTTCTATATTCATTGGGGTCAAAACTCTAATTTGGCTTTAAAATTAGAAAGATTATATCATGGGGAATGTGTGTACTTAGTTTCAAGTTGATTACCAGAAAACATAATGCTCCTCTACTATCATAAGTTCAGCATAAAAACTGCTAAATTTCCTTTAACCAAACAATGGCTTATTAGATTCATCTGAAAATTTCAGGGCTGACACCACATGAGGAGCAAGATTTTATCACTATCTTGAACACCTAAGATATTCCCAGGTTTTTGGTAGGGTTCATTTTCCTCAGTATCACTTTGTTATGTTGTGTTTTGCGTCTTTCTCCTTTAGTGATTAAAACTTGTACTAAAACAAACAAATTTAAATATTGCAAAAATATGTTTTATTATAAAATTTTAAATGACATTATATAAACAACTTTAGAACAGTATAATAACAAAAACATAAAGCTTAACAGATCCTTTGTGTTGAGCAATTCTTGACATTATTATATTTTACCAACAATCCATTGTTTGACAAAAATGATTTCTTTACTTGTCTTAAAAATGGTGTTGTGGATAATTATATTATCGAATAACAGCAATGTCTTGAACTGAACAACTTCATTTGGCCAATACAGTGTCACAAAAAAGGCATTGGAATGTATACAAAATTATGAAACATGTTTAATTCAGGACACCAACAATGAGTTTTTAACATAAAACACTATAAGATTTGGAGGTGTCATAAATTCCTATTTTTATCACAGTGGATTGTGAACTCTTGGAATTTATATGCATTTTTGATTGTCAACAATGTTTTAAATTTTTTTTTAAATTTTAATGAAATAATTGTAACTCAACTTAAATGGCATAAAATATATACAATTTTTTGTTCCTGTAATTTCTAAATTTGAATGCTTTTACAATGTTAACCAACCAACTATGTTTTACTGATTTTTTTCTTCCTAAAAAGGTAACTATGTAATAGATGAAGATCAATTGTTGTGATTTTACAAATTGTAATAGATATACCATAAGATATAGAACTTCATAGTAGTTAAACTGCCTAAGATACATTTCAATAGAAGTTTTGTTTTCTCAAAAAGTAGAAACAGAAGTAAATATGGCATTAATACAACACCTTAGGTACTTAGTCGTACATTTTGAAAATATCAAAATGTCTATGCTTTACATTCATATATATCTACATAATTACTGACCATTCAATCTGAAACATGTTAAAGGTATGTTTCCCTAAATTTATTTATTGTATCTACTTTAATTATTTTTTTTGGAAATTTAAGAGTAACTTTAAATTTTACACTTGAGTAGAAACTAGAAACAAGAAGACAATGTTAAGAATAATGTTAAACGTATATCAAAAAATTTATTTCAAAACAAGACCCACTTATGGAATGAATTTTCAAACGATATCGTCATCTGATAAAATGTATATAAAATGCATCTTGTATAAACATATATTTCTAAAAAGAGTAAAAAAGAATAGAAAAAAATAATATTTCATAAATTCAAGCTATATTCATAATAATTTTACAGACCGACAGATTGCTAAAATATCTTCATTCAAAACAAATGCCCTAATATTCACCCAAATATATGAAACATTAGGATTGCACCAATTTATCTTATCAATAAAAAAATAAGACTTCTATAAGCTTATTTAATGATTATTTCTATGATTGTATCATATTATTCTGAGCATTCAATAACATTTAAAATAACAAGTTTAGCAAATGTTGGTAGTCTTTGTAATATAAGGAAGACAATTAATAAATGATCACTGTTTAGTCTTCAAAATAATCATCTAATGCTGCTCTATTGTCATAGAACGCTATTCTTTGTGGTCGGTATACACTAGAGTTTGTAGGATGGTCGTAGGCATAATTCCATTCCTGACCGGGAGGGAAGTATGGAACCATAGCATTGGGATTCTTAGATCTGTATTCTATTTCTGAATTTCCAGCACTTTCAAGTTTTTCTTTTCTTAATCTGGTTCTGGAAAATAAAACACGAAATACTTTAAATCCAATTAATTATAAATTATTAGAATCTTAGTAAAATGTAATAACTAATTATAGTCTATTTCAATGTTTAATATATGATATGTGACCCTGAGCTTTTCATTTGACCTAGCACCAATTAAAAATGTAATATTTCTATCTGCAAATTTTCATTGATTTTGTTGGCATTGGTCTAAAAAAAACAAAAAAAAACTTTCAAGATGGTATTGGAATATAAATTAAACTAGAGGCTCTAAAGAGCCTGTGTCGCTCACCTTGGTCTATGTGACTATTAAACAAAGGAAGCAGATGGATTCATGACAAAATTGTATTTTGGTGATGGTGATGTGTTTGTACATCTTACTTTACTGAACATCCTTGCTGCTTACAATTATCTCTATCTATAATGAACTTGGCCCAGTAGTTTCAGTGGAAAATGTTAGTAAAAATTTACAAATTTTATAAAAATTGTTGAAAATTGACTATAAAGGACAATAACTCCTTAGGGGGTCAACTGACCATTTCGTTCATGTTGACTTATTTGTAAATCTTACTTTGCTGAACATTATTGCTGTTTACAGTTTATCTCTATCTATAATAATATTCAAGACAATAACCAAAAACAGCAAAATTTCCTTAAAATTACCAATTCAGGGGCAGCAACCCAACAACAGGTTGTCCGATTCATCTGAAAATTTCGGGGAGATAGATCTTGACCTGATAAATAGTTTAACCCCATGTCAGATTTGCTCTTAATGCTTTGGTTTTTGAGTTATAAGCCAAAAACTGCATTTTACCCCTATGTCCTATTTTTAGCCATGGTGGCCATCTTGGTTGAATGGCCAGGTCATCGGACACATTTTTTAAACAAGATACCCCAAAGATGATTGTGGATAAGTTTGGATTAATTTGGCCCAGTAGTTTCAGAGGAGAAGATTTTTGTAAAAGATTACTAAGATTTACGAAAAATGGTTAAAAATTGACTATAAAGGGCAATAACTCTTAAAGGGGTCAACTGACCATTTCGGTCATGTTGACTTATTTGTAAATCTTACTTTGCTGAACAAAATGGCTGTTTACAGTTTATCTCTATCTTTAATAATATACAAGATAATAACCAAAAACAGCAAAATTTCCTTAAAATTACCAATTCAGGGGCAGCAACCCAACAACAGGTTGTCAGATTCATCTGAAAATTTCAGGGTAGATAGATCTTGACCTGATAAACAATTTTACCAATGTCAGATTTGCTCTAAATGCTTTGGTTTTTAAGTTATAAGCCAAAAACTGCATTTTACCCCTATGTTCTATTTTTAGCCGTGGCGGCCATCTTGGTTGGTTGGCCGGGTCACCGGACACATTTTTTAAACAAAATACCCCAAAGATAATTGTGGCCAAGTTTGGATTAATTTAGCCCAGTAGTTTCAGAGGAGAAGATTTTTGTAAAAGATTACTAAGATTTACGAAAAATGGTTAAAAATTGACTATAAAGGGCAATAACTCCTAAAGTGGTCAATTGACCATTTCGGTCATGTTGACTTATTTGTAAATCTGACTTTGATGATCATTATTGCTGTTTACAGTTTATCTCTATCTATAATAATATTCAAGATAATAAGCAAAAACTGCAAAATTTCCATAAAATAACTAATTCAGGGGCAGCAACCCAACAACGGGTTGTCCGATTTGTCTGAAAATTTCAGGGCAGATAGATCTTGACCTGATAAACAGTTTTACCCCAGTCAGATTTTGCTCTAGATGCTTTGGTTTTTGAGTTATAAGCCAAAAACTGCATTTTACCCCTATGTTCTATTTTTAGCCATGGCGGCCATCTTTGTTGGTTGGCCGGGTCACCGGACACAATTTTTAAACTAGATACCCCAATGATGATTGTAACCAAGTTTGGTTGAAATTAGCCCAGTAGTTTCAGAGGAGAAGATTTTTGTAAAAGTTAACGACGGACGACGTGGACGGACGACGGAAGCCAAGTGATGAGAAAAGCTCACTTGGCCCTTCAGGCCAGGTGAGCTAAAAATGGTAGAAAAAATAACCATAAAACAAAAGTTGTCCTCTAAACATGTGAAAATTGGTATAAATGAAAATAAATAAATCAGATAAACACAGATTCCAGCCCTTATAATTCCTATAAGTATGAGACCTGCTATGGTGACTTACCTACGATAAACACAGATACCCGCCACTATAATTCCTATAAGTATGAGACCTGCTATGGTGACAGATACTGCAATGATTGTAACAGCATTCATTTCTGAACCATCTTCATTTGGTGGTTTATCTTCACAGCCAGAACCTATAAAAAAAATTGGCCAATAAGTAATTGATTACTGTAGACATTGTTCTTATCTAAACAAGAAACATGTTTTGAGAAATTAAAATACTGTTAAAAAACAACTATTCATAAAAAATTGTAAAATATTTGAAGAAGATAGGATTGTTTGAAAATAAAATCCTTACAATTTGGCTTTGAAACTAAAAGGCAACTAAAAACAATCACATTATTGATGATGGCAATTGAATTAAAGAGTGTATATAAGTGTATCACAATAGTACAAGTACCTGTTACTTTGGACCAGTTATCTGTAGCTATACTGGGTCTACAGGCCATACAAGGGTCAGTAGGAGATTTGGTATCTTTTACGTAACATTCAGACCCAATCAAACAGGAACTAGCCAACTACAAATAAAACTACATTCATTACTATGGTCAATTTTAGGATATACTTGCATCAAAATAAGATGTAACACAGAAAAAAGATATAGAATATTTAATTTGTCTGTATAAGTGATTTATTTATAGTTATAAAGAGTGAGTTAATAAATTTCTCAAAACATGATAGTTAAATCCAAAAAAATTATATGAAAAATTTAACTATCAAGTGCAGGGAAATATTTTAACCCATGAGTAGATAGGATGTATATTGTTTCTGATATTTTTCATTCTTTCTTGTGTATAACTAGCTTCCTTCAGATTTACAAGTAAATCAAATGAGTTGTTGCCAACCAATTTACCAATCAAATAACTATATTATGATCAAGCTTCTAATGACGACACTTCAATATATTGCTTTATTTAGCAAGAGAATTTAACCAAGCACCATTTAAATTATTTAAGACCAACCAACAGAGCCATATATGAAGTATCCATCAGCTGTTGAAAAATAGTTCCAATATGTAAATAATTTTAATTTTATTGCACTATACAGATAAAACTTTTACAGTAAAAAAAAGTGCTACAATCACTCCTTTATTCAGTCATGGTTTTATAATATGGAGATATGTGATGATTAAACTTTAAATTGTATAACATATGTGCTGCATTACTTACATTTGTAGTACATGTGGCTGTAGCAGTGGTAGCATCCTCTGTACATGTGTAACAGTTTGATGTATAGGCCACATAAATGGACTGCTGGTCACTTGGTCTATTACCATCATTACTGAGAGCCACAGTCACAGTTTTCTTGTTGGGATTTGGACATACCACATGTGCTAAACTTTTGTATATAGCTTTCACTTTCTCTGTTGCTAATGTGTTGGTTATTCCATTAGTTCCAACCTAAAATAATTTGAATATTAAAATCCTGATGAAACCACAAAAACTGAAAATTCTAATTTTTAGATTTACCTATAGGAAAGGATCATATCTATCATAACATACCATACCGTCTATATGTTCAAGACAACATAGCCCATTCTTCTTTAATTTTTTAACTTCTGACGGCAGGGATTGTGGTGGGCTTTGCAAATGATGCTAAATGTGATTTATTTTATTTCGTCTGTAGACAAAATACAGCTCAGTACCTCTTCACTTACATCATATACATTTTTGGGGATTAAATTCCAGGAGATTTTGTCAATTTTCACTAAAATCTTTATTTTGACCTATTTGGGTTGTGAATGTCAATGCTTATAAAAGTTTGACAAAAATAAATCCATTTTATTTACTTCCATGTCTTTTATCATCTTGTTTTTTTGTTATTATGGCACCAATATATTATACGTTTTTATTTTTGTAAAAATTCTGAATTTACAGAAAACTATCTATTTTTAGACAAGTACTTAACCATGTAGCAACTTTATCTGACCATATTGGAAAATAGGTATTTAGTCGGATCTTAACACGTACTTGTGATTTGGTTAAAACCGGTTTTGATCAAAATATACGAAGAAATGTCGAAATGCTCAGGACTTAATTAAATCCGTATTTCGGTAGGATGGTGCAAGCATACGATTTTTATTGCGTCTTACACTTTGAGAGGCGAATAATCTTCAACTACTTTATTCAAATATTGTGTAAAAACGTTAATTTTGAGCTATGAAAGTCAAGTGGCTCGAGCATTTTTCTGAGGAAGTTTTAGAAAATTGCAAAGAAATATTTTTACAGTGGGTTAGCTTTCATTAGTCTTAACTATCTATAGATTAACAACTTTTGGTTATATTTATAATTTAGAATCATCATTGAAGGTGGGGGACGATTTCGCAGATAATTAATTATATTGATGTGCCATTTGTATGCAAGAGTGACATTCCGTTGTAGTATGTGCCAATTCGAAAAAGTTATGCGAGTATTCTCTCCCCTTAACAGGTTCATTATTTTATAATTAAGTTTAGGTTTCTGATATAATTTTGAATAATTACAAAATGTATCAATTCAATATATTTCAGTTTTTGTTATTGGTGTATCAAAAACATTGATGTACGAATATAATTTCATAAATTTGAAACGTTTTTAAAAAATGATTACATACCAATATAAAGAACCGTTCATCATTTTTGAAAAAGACTATGAACAAATATCGATTTTTTTATCTTCCCTTGGTGATAGATTGATTGGGAAATGAACCAGCGTAACATAATGGTAATCACAGAGAGGGACCAGCAAGCAATTTTTAATTGTAGCTTTTTTAACGTTAAAACAATTTTCCACTATAAACGAATGTTACTTTATACAAATATAAGGACTTAGTTAGCTAAATCTACAAATTTTATTAGATATTATGATTTTTTATTGCAATAGATTAATATGCTAAACCATGCTAAAATGTACTTTATATCAAAACATTTCTAGAGGGTATATATATATATATATATATGAAAACAGTTTATATTGGATGTAAGACATTAACCAAAAGACACCTAGGTAAATTAATTCGGGTCAAAGGTCAACAAACTAGAGGCTCTAAAGAGCCTGTGTCGCTCACCTTGATCTTGTGCATATTAAATAATGGACACGGATAAATTCATGACATAATTGTGTTTTGGTGATAGTGATGTGTTTGTAGATCTTACTTTACTGAACATTCTTGTTGCTACAAATATCTCTGTCTATAATGAACTTGGCCCAGTAATTACAGTGGAAAATATTTTCTACAAATTTACAAAAATTTATGACAAATGTTAAAAATTAGCTATAAAGGGCAATAACTCCTTAAGGGGTCAATTGACTATTTTGGTCATGTAAACTTATTTGTAGATCTTATTTTGCTGAACGTTATTGCTGTATACAGTTTATCTCTATCTATAATAATATTCAAGATAATGACAAAAAACGGCAAAATTTCCTTAAAATTACCAATTCAGGACAGTAACCTAACAACGGGTTGTCCGATCCATGTGAAAACATCAGGGCAGATAGATCTTTACCTGATAAACAATTAAACCCTGTCAGATTTTCTCTTAATGCTTCGGTTTTTGAGTTATAAGCCAAAAACTGCATTTTACCCCTATGTTCTATTATTAGCCGTAGCACTTTTTGGTTGATTGGCCAGGTCACGCCACACATTTTTTAAACAAATTACCCCAATGATAATTGTGGCAAAGCTTAGTTTAATTTGGCCCAGTAGTTTCAGAGAAGAAGATTTTTGTAAAAGATTACTAAGATTTACCAAAAAATGGTTAAAAATTGACTATAAAGGGCAATAACTCCTGCAGGGGTCAACTGACCATTTTGGTCATGTTGACTTATTTGTAAATCTTACTTTGTTGAACATTATTGCTGTTTACCGTTTATCTCTATCTATAATAATATTCAAGATAATAACCAAAAACAGCAAAATTTCCTTAAAATTACCTATTCAGGGGCAGCAACCCAACAACAGGTTGTCCGATTCATCTGAAAATTTCAGGACAGGTAGATCTTGACCTGATAAACACTTTTACCGCGAGTCAGATTTGCTCTAAATGCTTTGGTTTTTGAGTTATAAGCCAAAAACTGCATTTTACCCCTATGTTCTATTTTTAGCCATGGCGGCCATCTTGGTTGGTTGGCCGGGTCACGCCACACATTTTTTAAACTAGATATCCCAAAGATGATTGTGGCCAAGTTTGGATTAATTTAGCCCAGTAGTTTCAGAGGAGAAGATTTTTGTAAAAGATTACTAAGATTTACGAAAAATGGTTAAAAATTGACTATAAAGGTCAATAACTCCTAAAGGGGTCAACTGACCATTTTGGTCATGTTGACTTATTTGTAAATCTTACTTTGCTGAACATTATTGCTGTTTACAGTTTATCTCTACATTGTATCTATAATAATATCCAAGATAATAGCCAAAAACAGCAAAAATTCCCTAAAATTACCAGTTCAGGGGCAGCAACCCAACAACGGGTTGTCGGATTCATCTGAAAATTTGAGGGCAGATAGATGTTGACCTGATAAACAATTTTCTCCATGTCAGATTTGCTCTAAATGCTTTGGTTTTTGAGTTATAAGCCAAAAACTGCATTTTACCCCTATGTTCTATTTTTAGCCATGGCGGCCATCTTGGTTGGTTGGCCGGGTCACGCCACACATTTTTAAAATTAGATACCCCAATGATGATTGTGGCCAAGTTTGGTTTAATTTGGCCCAGTAGTTTCAGAGGAGAAGATTTTTGTAAAAGTTAACGACGACGGACGACGCCGGGCCAGGTGAGCTAAAAAGCAATCCAACAACACAAAAATGCAATCAAGATGTAACCATAACTTATGCTTACCGTAACTTCTGTGAGGTGACATGTTAAGTCTGTACTATTGATAAACTTAGCCCCATAGACTTGTATCTGTGTACAGGTAAGTTTAGACAGATCACACACATTATTACTATACGATGCTAGTACAATTGGTTTGTCTGAACTTGTCACATTGCAGTCTGGTCCAAAGCTGTCAGGGTTACAACTACATTCACCTAAAATAAATCAATAGTTCATATCATATATATGGTCCAAATCTGTTACAGTTACAATAACATTCATCTCTACAACAATCACTAGCCTGTTCAATTCTGGTTGCTGCCTTTTAGAAATATGATAGGCACAATACCGTTGCTCATACCTCATACCTTAAAAGCATATGTGGCACCTAGAATCTCTAGTACCCCATTAGCACCTGATAACACTTACCTCATGGTAGTCTCTGACAGGGCTTCCAAAATATATTCCAGCCAACGAGACATTTTTGTGTTATCCCATTTTAATCCCTTAAGACTAGTAACAAAAGGC
>CM034355.1:6599900-6664758 GCA_019925275.1 Mytilus edulis | reverse complement strand
TAACAGTTGTTCCACTGGTTTCCTGTTCAGTTGTTCCTTCTGCAAGGGTTACAGTTGTTCCACTGGTTTCCTGTTCAGTTGTACCTTCTGCAACAGTAACAGTTGTTCCCTTGGTCATTGTAACAGTTGTTCCACTGGTTTCCTGTTCAGTTGTTCCTTCTGTAAGGGTAACAGTTGTTCCTTCTGCAATGGTAACAGTTGTTCCCTCGGTCATGGTAACAGTTGTTCCACTGGTTTCCTGTTCAGTTGTTCCTTCTGTAAGGGTAATAGTTGTTCCCCTGGTTTCCTGTTCAGTTGTCGCTTCTGTAACGGTAACATTAGTTCCACTGGTTCCCTGTTCAGTTGTTCCTTCTGTCATGGTAACAGTTGTTCCACTGGTTCCCTGTTCAGTTGTTCCTTCTTTCCCGGTAACAGTTGTTCCACTAGTTTCCAGTTCAGTTGTTCCTGTTGTCATGGTAACTGTGGTTCCACTAGTTCTATGTTCAGTTGTTCCTGTTGTCATGGTAACAGTTGTTCCACTAGTTTCCTGTTCAGTTGTTCCTTCTGTAGTGGTAACAGTTGTTCCTGTTGCCATGGTAACAGTTGTTCCACTGGTTTCCTGTTCAGTTGTTCCTTCAGTCATGGTAACATTTGCTCTGCTGGTTTCCAGTTCAGTTGTTCCTGTTGTCATGGTTACAGATTCTGTTGTTCCTGTTGTCATGGTTGATGTTGTTCCAATAGTATGTGTTCCTGTTATTGATGTTAATGTCCCAGTTGCCATGGATAGTGTAGAATCTGTTGTACCGACTGAACCTGTAGATAAGGTCCCAGTTGATATATGTGCTGGTTCTAATTCAAAAGATGTGAAAAGTCAGAAAATTGTGTTTTATGCACAAAAATAAGTTCACTGTAGATTTTAAGCAGAAAAAGGATTTTAAAATATCATAAATTAAAAGTGAAGTTCTGTAAAAAAGTAAACACATTTTGTTTATTCTAATTGATAGTTGCAATATTTTTATATATACAATGGACGATGATAGCATGTTTTCCCAGATGACAAGATGGTTATAGGTTAATAAAAGCAAAATCTGTTTGTAAATGTTTTCAATGAAACATGTGAAATGGAATCAATTTTTACTACCTCTAAAAATATTTATCTAATTCTTACACAAACATGCTTTTCCTAACCGGTTGATTATTTTTATTTAATCAACATGTGGTTCATTTGTTCTCAGTCCTTCATTGGTCAAAATTTGATAATGAAGTCAAATGTTCTTGCTTTCCTTTGAATTTCCTATTGTGACTTCAAGAAAAAGGGCAACCATGCCTGATGACGCCACATAGAATAAATAAACTCTTTGCAGATAATTCAAAAAGAAAGATTGATTTTGTCTGCATATTGTTAAAACTCATTAGAGAAACAGATTCCACCACCAAATCTCGTTGCAATACGGTATTTATCCGCTCTTAACAGTAAATGTTCGTCAAGTCCTGCGTTTTAAATTAGAAAAAGTAACTGTCTTGATTGGATAAATATTGTATTACAACCAATTCAGAGGTAGAATTTATAGGTGTAGGAAATTGCAAGCACAATTCAATTTTTGAAATCACTATCATGTTAATGATATCATTCCTTTTTTGTAATCATTACTTCTAAAAAAATAAATAACTTTGCTTTTTATAACTAATGTTACAGCAACCTGGTATAAATTTGAAAATAAGGTTGATATCTTTAACATATAGTTCTATTAAACAATACAAAACAATGTATATATTAAAAGAATAAAAAAACAGATACTAGAATATCAAAAATATTTTCAGCAATAAAAAAATTTAAGCTCAAAGAAAAAAAAGGAAAACAAAATCATCAAATTACAAGGATCCTAATAATAAAACATGCAACTGTGTATCAAAGTGACAAAACCTGCAACTGTGTTCCCATGTGAAAAAAACATGCAGGTAATCTGTTTTACTGTGATAATCTATCATAATTTGATAAAGGAGTGAACAAGGGATATTGAATCCTGTCCCCCCACCTTTTCCACATCAATTTCTCTAAAAAAATGTTGGTCCCTCTATTCCAGGGACTTGTGTTTCAAGTTCTCTGTCTTTTGACAGAGGAAAATCTTTGTTACAAAATAGCACTAACTGGATTTGATGTAAAATATGTTAAGAGATTTAAAAAATATAAAATATGAAATCTTAATTAACAACAAATATTTGTATTCATTTAACAAAATGAACTTACTTGACAAAGAGCAGATTTCTTTTAAAGTTTAAAGAGACACTAAAATTAGATCTACTTCTAGCAGATTAAATCAGTTTATTACCTCCACATTAATACTAATTACTAACAAAAAAGTGTGAATGCTCACCTGTGGCGTTAGTGACCATTTCAGTTGTGGTAGCATTGGTTATCATTTCTGTTGTCATGATATCTGTCGTGGTCTCATCACCATCCACAGTTGCTATGGTTTCCCTTGTGGCTTCTGTGATTTTCAATTCTCCTATTTCAATTTGTGCAAATATAGTAATGTCTATAGACACACCAATGTAAGTAGCTGTATACATAGATACTGTAACTTCTCTTGTGATGAATGTTTTGGTTTCAGCTACCATTGTTCCATCAAAGAACAGAGCTAACCCAGTCTGAATACTCCAAGAGAACTCTATATTGACCACTACATTGATATTTATCTTGGTCTTTACTGTCCATTCCATTGTTTTAGTACTAACGGTCAGATATAACTCGCTACGTTTGTAGTACATGGCCACACCATAGCCGTCTGGTTGGTCTCCACCAGAGGTAAAAATGTACATGTTCTCCACAAACTGAATTATCTTTAGGTTGAACTGGATGGTCATTCCAAAGCCACACAATAAAGGATTACCTAAACAGCTGTTAGATTTATCGCCAAGGTCAAGATATTGTGATATACCATCTAATGGACAATACATAATGCTGTCTATATCTGTTAAAGTTGGAAGTATTGTTCCATGTACAGTTATGTCCAGATTAGGTGTTTTTAAAATTGTTCCAGTTATCTCGATAAAGGTCAGTTCTAGTACAGTGATGTCAATTTCTGAAACAAAAAAATATTTTATGCCATAAATGCTTAAAACAATATATACAGGAATTGGCACAAGTTCAAAGGGATTGACACTTATCTTTCACTGAATTCATTTTATTCTACTTAAGCTGAAATTGCCATTTATCTCCCCTTAATCTAGCCATCAAAACATTTTCAATTTAAAAAAATCTCTGTTAATAACTCAGATATATGTGAAAAAAACGAACCATTTTATGAAATTCATCTGTATTTTTACATTTTTAGAATTTATTTCCAACATATCCAGATAGATGTACTCAGCTGACCAAATTATTGCTAATGTTAACATAAAAAATTGTGCAGCGAAAAAAACAAATAATTTATACTAACGAGTAATTATTGTCCAGGTGGTGGTATCTGTATTAGGAATACATCCTAGACCTGCATTACCAACATCAAAGAATCCTTTACCATAACAATTATCACCGATTAAACATACATCAGCCTGAAAAATAAATAGGTTATAAGTGATCAAATTGGTCCTATCATAACTATTACTGAAAAAAATATACATCCTTTGATAATAAAACCATGTCTTTCCAAACATTACAATTTCTGTGGACTCATTCAACTATGTAGCTAATTGTTTTAGTACTTGAGAAAAAACAAACATTCAAAAACAAAATATTAACATCTTTATATAAATTGTAAAATATACCTCCTCTAATTTTCATGCTGCTTTCATATTTCCACTTTCCAGATCAGTGTGAGAAAATTTTTAGTTGAAATTCAATTATGATTTCAAATTTTCATGATTTCTTCTGAATTTCCTGCTATAAAGTCATGAAATAAGGCAACTATGCCTAATGACATCATATTTAAAGAACAGTTATTTCTGAAATATTTGATAAGGAAAGAATAACTTTGTTAAGTTATTGTCACATGATATGGCATTACCATAAAAAGCTGGCTCAGGGTTTATATCTATGACTTATTGCTTGGATAAAAATGCATTAGAAATGTACTATGTAGGGACAGAGGTAATCTAGCATACCCCTTTTATCCTTTGCAAATTGGGGGAGGGGGGTGTATAATTATGTTTACCTTAACAGTACATCCTGCAGTTGTACAATCATAACAGAATGGGTCATAGGTTACATAGGTCAGACTGTCTATTGATCTGATATTGTTGTTGATAATTGTAATCTTGAAAATATCTGGGTCGGGTAAATCACATGTGACTGCTTCCTGGCTAATGTATGTTGCATTGATCAGTATCTCATCACCAATGTCAACAAATACAGCTAATTTCTGTAATACAAATAAAAAGATTTAAAAAATTGAAAAAGATTTTGTGGTTGGATAATTGGTTATATTGATGCTTTACAACCATGACAACCATGGCTATTTACAGCTCAAAATAGAAACATGTTTTGCCTATTGAGAGTCACAAAGTGTTCCCAAATATTAAAACGTTTTTTTTTGTATTTGTTTTTTTAGTATATTTCTTTTTATTCTGATGCTCTTTTTACCAAAGCTGCTTAGTACAAAAATAGAACTGAATATATAAGGAAATGCTCTTGGATAAGAAGTATCTTATTGTGTACATTTATTGTCAAAACAGGTACTAAACCTAAAGACATGTGTAAAACTTTTTTCTGACATACAAACACTGACTAACCTTCTGTCTAATAATAGCACATTGTATGACTGATGTTTCTAAGAAGCCATCACCAATCAATGTTATCTCTGTACATAAATTACTGTATTTATCACAGAATTCTTGTTCTAAAGGTTCCAGGACGATTACTGCAGTGGTGTCCACACTACAATCTTCACCAGCAAAGTTACCAGTACAGACACACACACCTGTAAAACAAAGGTACCAGTGCAATTACATACACTTGTGAACACATTATCAAACTGATGTGTGGAGATACATAAACCAGTAAACAAAGTTATCCAAATCCTGCATGTAATGTGTAAAGATCATTATATAAATATTTTGCTATCAACCAAATCAGATCAATAACTAAGAATCATTAATAAAACACTTTAAAAAATACAAAAAAAAACCTTGCTGAAAACTTTGTCATTAATTATATCAATATGATAATATTGAGTTGATGCCATCTATTTCTTGGTATTTTCTGAAAAATTGAGACATTTCTCTATTTACAGCACTGGTAAGGTCAAATAATTGTTTATCTTGAAGCTTGACAACCCTGGTTATTTACAGCTCACAAGACAAACATGTTTTTTTTTGTATGGAGTCACAAAGTGATCCACAGATATTGAAATGTTTGTTTTCAGTATAATCTCAAGCAAATTTCAGGTTAAGTAAGTTATCACCCCTTTTTTCCTCTTAGTGCAGACAAATTGGTAAAGTTAAGGTTGTATATATAAATCATTTTTCTACACAGCAAATTTAATCGATAAACTTCACATTTCCAATGAAAGCAAAACCACATTTTTTTGCTTGAAATATATTTAGTCTTACCTTCTACACAGTTTCCGTTCCCACTACAGGATCCAGGACATATGTTATCAATGATTGCTGGGTTAGGTATTAAAGATCCCGACACATTCACCCATAGCTCAATGTTAATCTCTATTTCTATCTGACATTTGGTTAGCACAGTATCTAAAGCAGCCAATGACCATTCTATGTTATCAGTAATCTGTAAGAGGGAACGGAACATATATTATGTCAAAGGAGGAGAAACCATCATTATTATTATTATATTCAAATAACTAATTGTTTTAAATGGTACCAATATCAAGTCTGGATCTGTTCCAGGAATTTGACACTAGTTTCATGTTTTCCATTGGTTGATTAAAAGTCTAACATTTGATTTTGTTAGTTTTAACAGACTTCCTGTTTTTAATTTACCTTAGAATTTGGTAATTTACTTTTGAAAATGTTATCACATGCTAATACAAGAGGCTGTCACAACGACAGCAAACCGGATTTGTTAACATTTATTTGTGTCCTGCCAATATCACAAGAACCATAACTGATGAACGGTAAAAGTGAAAATTGTCAATATCAAATTTGACCTCCATTTTGTCATCAGTATCAACATATTAAAATTTAAAAAGCTTAGGTTGAATGGTTCATGAGTAAATGCAACAACATGAATGGAAACGCCATTTTTCAATCTTTCAAGAACCATAACTCATGAACGGTAAAAGTCAAAATCGATATTATTGAACTTGACCTCCATTTTGTCATCAGTAACAACATATTAAAATTTGAAAAGCTTTGGTTGAACAGTTCATGAGTAAATGCACGGACACGACTGGAAAAGCAATTTTTCACTCTTTCAAGAAACATAACTCCTGAACGGTAAAAGTCAAAATCGTCATTATTGAACTTGACCTCCATTTTGTCATCAGTAACAACATATTAAAATTTGGGAAGCTTTGGTTGAACAGTTCATGTGTAAATGCACGGACACAACTGGAAATGCCATTTTTCAATCTTTCAAGAACCATAACTCCTGAACGGTAAAAGTCAAAATCGTCATTATTGAACTTGACCTTCATTTTGTTGTCTGTAACAACATATTAAAATTTGAAAAGCTTTGCTTGAACGGTTCATGAGTAAATGCATGGACAACATTTGGTTGCCGCCCGCCAGACAGCCAGGCCGCCCGCCGTACATCCCCAAATCAATAACTGACATTTTTGTCACAAAAATCTGGTTAAAAATTAAGTCAAATAATATCTTGTGTTGTAAATTTAATGTGGTACTCAAATAATTGATTACAAATGTTATGTTTATGATAGTGGTTCACACCATAATACACATATAGAATCTTATATGATGGATTGACTTAGTAATACCATACCTGTAAATCTATAACACACGAATCCAGAGCTGCCACAAGGTTAATAGCTGCTACACTTTTACATCCAGCGAAGGATATATCTGCTTCAATCACAGCTTTACATTCTTGTAATGCTGTTATTTCTGTACGACCAGTAGGTGTAGGCCATGTCCTTACTGTTGGTATGTATGTAATGTTAGCCTCAAACACTTCTATTTGTGTTGCTATGCAACCAGATGGTGGAGATATAGCCTTGGATACCAAATATTCTGTCACATCTGTGAAACATAAAATAGAATGTATAAATAGAATGTAAGGCAATAAGATGGGATTCATTTACTTGGGGGATTTTTCAGGAACGTAAATAAATGTTTTAGAATATAGAATTATCTATGTTCTTTGGGGTTTGACACAATTTTTGATAAATTCATTCTATTTATAAAGGTATTTTGTTAATCATATCCACATATAACATATATAAATGGTAACATATATACTGAGCCAAAAAAGTTTAGCAACACTTTTATTTTAATTTTTTTTTTTGCTGTTTCTGGAAAAAAAAATATTCAAACATTGATATAATCCTTAGTTTTACCTGTAATTTAAAACAGATGTACTTTTTTCCTGGTGATTGATTTCGCGCCATTTCAGCTTTGCACGTGTAATTGACGTTTTACCTTCTGTACCTGTACTTTTAAAACGATAGTAAAAATTTCTTTTTCACTGACGTTCAGAAACATGCCATTGATAGGAAAAACACATACACCTTTGAAAAAATTGCATGGGGCGTCAACCAGGGCTCCCCGAAAATGACCGTCAGACAGGTCTTGGAATGGTTGATGTCGGAATGAGTGTTGCTGACATCGTGGATCGATTTAATGTGCATACGGCAACAGTTTAGAGACTAACAAACAGATATCGACAAATTGCAACTGCACAGGATAGGTCGATATCCCGTAGACCAAAAAAACTATCGCCAAAGGAGGAGCGCTACCTTCGCTTTTCATCAACACGTGACAAGTTTTTTCCGGCCACAAAAGTAGTGCATTGACTAAGGGCAGCTGCTGGTGTGCTTGCCAATCCTTCATTGGTGCACTAAGGGCATGGCTGAGAAATTGATTTTGAACAACAGTATATTCATTTCCGCATTTTGACCCTCCCGCGCTCCATACAAAGAAAATCCTAATGAATGTGAGTGATAAACACCCATGTTGCTTCTGACATGTAATAATTCCAGTTTTTTATTATTAAAATTATATGTTGTTATGATTTTGTAATAAAATAAAATTTCATATTTTTGTTGCTAAACTTTATTGGCTCAGTATATAACTGTGAATTAAGAATTTTAAGAATGGGCATAATTTTGAGCTTAATTATTGCAATCTGTTATTTCTTATAAGTCTCACACTAGAAGTGCTCACGAGAGTAGTAATTATCATGAACTGTGAGCTGTACTTGTATTATTTCATTAGACAGTTCTGGTGCTAATCTAAATTATTACATTGGTTGCAATGAATTTCATTGATTTCCTAGTTAAATAAAAACGTGGTTATTTCACTCTCTGACGTCATACAACAATAGGCGTTGTCAAGACGTTGATAACAACGGATCAAAACAAATTGTGAGTGCGTACAAAAAAGATATAGTTTTTACATATTTTACATTAATTTCTTTAAAAAAGATCGTTTGCCAATGTAATCAAAAGAATAACTAATTAAAGAATTCAAATATCGAAAAATTTCAACTCTCGACTGAACAACACTAATAATTTTAAACTCATGCGCTACGCCCATTGGTGAATTAATGTGTTGTTTGGTCACTCGTTGAATATTTTCCTCTATTTGAGTTCTTCAATTAGTTATTCTATAAATAACTATGCTCTGTGTTGAAGACCATACCTTGACCTATAATGGTTTACTTTTACAAATTGTGACTTGGATGAATACATTTGTAGTTGTCTCATTGGCACTCCATATCTTCTTACCTTTGGCCTTTTTCCAATATTTTCCTTTCTCTTTTTTGTCCTTTTTATATCGTGCACAGCCAAGATCATCTATGTTGGTGTAGCATGTTGAGGTTGAGACACCACAGTTACAGTAAGGGGGAAGGATGGTTTGTTTCTCAATCACTACTTGTGGACAGTACCCAGAGTACATGGAGTCAACACCCAATTCATCAATTCTATTAAAATAATCATAATAATAAAATAAAAATGTTCTTGCTAATATATAGTCTTACTTGTGACATTTTTCTTATTTTCAAGTTTATAATTATTCATAAATCATGTGCATTTGACAAATGAGTGATACCCCTTACTCTTCCAGCTGATAATATTTTTTTTTGTCAAGAGTTACTTATTTTGATCCTTATTTTTATATATATTTTTTTCAATCCTCAAATCATATAAAACTATTTCAACTAATGGCACAATGATATATACAAAAATATTGACAAACCTCCAACTGGAGGAGAATTCATCCACTTCTCTTGATTTGCCTCCATACAATATGTTATTAGGTTTCATCAAATCATTGGCGTCATCACCATCAAAGAAACCACACAAACCTGTACAATAATAACAGAGATGGACATATTTTTTTAATGTAAAGACTAAATTTCAAAATTGATATTTGAATAACTTTTTAATTGCATATGTTCTGGTTGATTGAAGCATGTTCCTTAATGTTGAAAAAAAACCAGTGGAGTCTGTTATCATTGATCAAAGTTCCAGGTACTGCAAAAGATTTCATCCTATTTTTTTGGTGTTTTTTTTGGTTATAAGTGTTTAAAACAGTATATTTCTTTAAAAAAGAGTAAAGATTATACTCTTGTAGATATAAGCATACTCTGCTTAACTGCATAATTTTGTCTTACATATTACCTTCTGTTTTTTCCAGATCTGATGAAGATGCTCTCACATACATGTTTATGAATCGTCCATTCTTATGTGATTCTAATCTGACATATGTACCACTTGGAAACACAACCTAAATGGACAATGCAAAATTTAAAAAAAAAATAACCATAAAAAACTAACAACCATTTTATAAGATGTCTGCCAATTTATGAAATTCTATTAACAAAACCTGGTATATATATTTAATGTAACTTGCACCTTTAATCTGATCAACAGTCATATTGAATATTCCTTTTCCAAATATTTTTCAGCACATTTCTAAATCTAAAAGCAAATAGGACCAAGCACCTTCTCTAGGTAACTCTTTAGGTAACAGAAAATCTGGCCATAAACTGTTAACATTTTTTCATTGAAAAGCATAAGTATATTTTTCCATGTAAATGAAAAATATGTGTTTTTGATATACACTATTAAAACAATGTCACTTGCAAAAGATTGCATTACAATTTTAAAAAAAGCAAAAGTCTGATTATTCAGTATTATAAAACTGAAATTCATAATTGTGACTTTACCTTGTAATTCTTTCCACCTTTGTATTTGATTATACTGGTTCCTGGGGTAAGTTCTCCATTTAGATACAGTTTGGGTTTTAGAGGTTTCTTTTTATTCTTCTTAGACTTCTTAGCTCCACATTTATCAAAGACAATAACATCATCCCCAATCCTGATTAATGCACCACAATTACATGAAGCCCGTCTTGGTTCATTACAGGCACGCAGGAGAGCTCTTACCTTTAATAAAATAGAAGATAGATATTGTACAAATAAAATTTGCTATGTTTTAGATAACTGAAGTTTTATACAAAGAACAATACTGTATGATACCAAAGACAGATTAGAAACAGTTACTCCTGTGTTCGGTTTTATTGGAATTTCTGCAAATTAATTTTTCAATCTTTATCGTCTATTGCAGATAGCAATTTCTACAAATCAGTTGTCTTTTATTATTGTTACTGATTTATACTTATATATCTTTTCTTTAAGCTACTACTTTTAAAACTCTTATTACAGCATGTTGTGTTGGTTTACTTAACATAATATTTTTTCATCCTCAACAATGTCCTTTCTTTATGTTACAAGTAAAAGTAATAAAAAATTGGAAAACAACAAGACAAACAGCCATCAGGAGTAACATTGAGTTACAGATTCATGAGAATGTAAAACAAAAGTTCATTTAAGAAAAACAATTATTTAAACATAGCAGTTGTATTATAACATATAGTTTAAACATTAAAGATGCAATATACTATACCTCGTATGGTAATGTTTTGTGTCTGTACATAATGAATTCTCCTTCTAACATATTGTCATAAGTCCTGAATAATAGAAAGTATTATCATATTTCTGTTATATGTAAAGATAGAAAATGATATGGCACAATATAATTACATGCTAGTACAAAAAGTTCTCTAACTCATTCATTCATGCATTCGTTAATTAACTTGTTCTTTCATTATATATACATGTAATTAGTTTGAATTTTTATTTTTTTTTCATTTTGTCATATAATTTTATTCAACCTTGTAAAATTGATCAGAAAGGAAAACAAAATGCTGCATCAAAACGTCCCCTGCTGCCTTGAAATTGTACATAATGATTTAAATCATTTCAACAGTAAATATATAGCAGAATAATTGCCTACATTAAGATTGCAAATATCTTAATATTTAACTAGGAACCTTACTTTCAAAAAGATAAGCATTCTTTCTATAAATTTTTAAAAAAAATGGAATAATAAACCTACAAAAATAATTATCCTACATATACAATAACCCAGTGAGGCCTCATAGAGTAAGATAAATATAGACTGACCTTCCATCATAAGTTGTTATGTGAGGATCTCCTGACGATTCACAAACTGCAGTCTTGTCTTGATCAATGATTTCAACCTTTAAAAAATTTTTTTTTTTAAGTTTTACAACATGTATTGAAGATTAGTTGAACAATTTATGAAGAACTATAACAATCCATTAAATGCTAATACTGTGTGTTTGCCAAATTTCAAGTTATATCTATACATTACAGTGTCATGAGAATAATATGTGGCTTTGTAAGGTCGGCCACACTTCAGTCATATTTAGATAACTAATGAAAGATCATTAACATATGATAACTGCTGCTATTTTTATCTCAACATTTATAAAGGAAGTCTGATACATCTGATACTGTGGATTCATTAATATTCATTGTATACCAATTTTCATGGATTTCTTGGGAACTGGGGAACCACAAATTTAAACGTCAACGAATTACAAATTTTCAAAGGAACGCAAGCAAACTTTGCCTAAGCCACTAAATTCAAATATTCACAAAAAACAAAAAAAAGTTTTATTTCATCCAGAAAAATTGGTAACCATGACAAATGAATCCAAAGTTACTTAAACTATTTTTACCTCAACTGTTGGGTAGGAGGTCTGAGATATCTGAGTAACTATTGTTGTCACAATTTCTACAGAGATTGTAAGTCTAACATGTAATTTCTTGTTCTTGTCTTTGAGTCCATCGGCTACAGCTCTTATATAAACACATGTTTCTTTTTCCCAATCGACTTCACTAATGACAACATGGCATGGAGAATTCTGAACGGATTCTGTCAAAAACACTGCTTGTGGTACAATGCTTTCATCAGCACATGTACTCTCTGTGTACTTCTCCCGATCTTCAAATCCATAATCTATACGATAGTGACATGTGCCATTATCACAGAAGGTACTTGGTGGCACCATGGGTTTTACGTTTATACATTTTCCAGCAAATCCTTCATACAACTCAATCTTCTCTGTCAATATCTGAAATATCATATGTAGAGAATTTATGCATCTATAAAAGATTCAACAGCAATCTAAATATTCATAAATTAGTTTCTGTAATGTACCACATCTATAAACAAAGATACCAACAATATCAATTTAATATTTTAAAAAAATCAAGTTATTCATAAAAGTATAAAGATTCAGAAAATAACTTCTCTGCTTACCTTAATATGTAGTTTAAATTCATTACTCATTCTGTCTGGACCTGCAGTGTTGTCACAGTTGTCATAGTAACAGGCTGACACCGCACAACGGACCTGCGAAAATAACAGATCATTCAAACATTACCAAACCATTAATTCTTAGTTCACAAAGAATTATAGAAAATACTGTTTTTAGTGTAAACTTGCTCAAAAATCAAAAATAACTATCCATAGTTATATAATGATAGACAAAGTAGAAAACATTTTAAGTTTTTCAATGGGAGAGATTTTGATTTTCTTTTCAGGAGACTGATTTGTAATTTTGTGGATAGAAAGTTTAGAAAGTCTTGTTGTATCTTAAGACTTAAGACATCATGTTTAAATATGAACCATTCATCTGGAGACTTGACACAATTAGATGGAGAGTTGATACTGTTATCTAAACACTTGACACTGTTATCTAGAGACTTGACACATTATCTTGGGACTTGAGACTCAATTTTATTTTAACACTAAAGACATTTTACCTCATCTCCATAGACAGCCACACCAATGTCGGCCTTGTTGATTTGACTAACAAAGGAATCATTTTCCATAACAAATGTAGATTTGACTGCATCTCCCAAATACCATCTCACTGTATATCTATAGTTGACATAAGGTGTGGTCAAAGGTTCAAAAGTACATCGAAGGTCAAATGTGTCATTTGATGGTATAACCTTCAGGACCGGATCCTTTTCCATTGTTGGCAATTCTGTGATGAAATTGAAAGAAGAATTTTGAAATAAGGAACATTAATTTGATGTAGATTTATACATAAATAATAACTCTGTGATGAAATTGAAAGTAAGAACTTTGAAAAAAGGAACATTAATCTGAGCTAGATTTATTCATAAATAATAACTCTGTGATGAAATTAAAAGTAGAACTTTGAAATAAGGAACATTAATCTGAGCTAGATTTATTCATAAATAATAACTCTGTGATGAAATTGAAAGTAGAACTTTGAAATAAGGAACATCAATTTGAGGTAGATTTATTCATAAATAATAACTCTGTGATGAAATTGAAAGTAGAACTTTGAAATAAGGAACATTAATTTGAGGTAGATTTATTCATAAATAATAACTCTGTGATGAAATTGAAGGTAGAACTTGGAAATAAGGAACATTAATCTAAGCTAGATTTATTCATAAATAATAACTCTGTGATGAAATTGAAAGTAGATATTTGAAATAAGGAATATTAATTTGAGGTAGATTTATTCCTAAATAATAACTCTGTGATGAAACTGAAAGTAAGAACTTTGAAATAAGGAACATTAATTTGAGGTAGATTTATTCCTAAATAATAACTGTGTGATGAAACTGAAAGTAAGAACTTTGAAATAAGGAACATTAATTTGAGGTAGATTTATTCCTAAATAATAACTCTGTGATGAAATTGAAAATAGAACTCTGAAATAATGATCATTAATTTGAAGTCGATTTATATATCAATAATCAGACAGTTTACTTTGCATTCCATTTAAAAAATACTTTAATCAGAACAAACTTAGTTTTTAACTAACAATTGCAAAGTTAATTTCATAAAATTTCACTAAAGGAAAAATTCAATTTATATCAAAGGTGTAAACTTTGCAATTTTCCTTAATCAAAAATGTTTATTTATCAACATCTTAATTGATCATGAATAAGAGTTTTAAAGTTGATCTGATAGATTCACTTGAAGAAAACATTAAAAGTGGGCGTATCATTGCAACCCCTGACTTACCAAGTGGAACATCGATTATATCTACAACTTGTTCTGATGCTGGTATTTCAGTGAACCCATCTATTTCCATCTTACAAAAGTGAGGTTCAGGCTCAGTTGATCTACCAAAGTAACATTTCTTCTTTAAATGTTTGGAACCTTTCCTCTTTTGGCGTTTCTTAGATTTCTTCATCCTTTTATTGTTTTTATAAAATGCTAATCCTTCACTGCGACTCCATGCTAACTTGACATTGAAATACTCATCTATTTCGACATCTTTTGTATACACAGTCCATTCATATTTAGAGGTACTGACACGAGTATATAATTTGCCTTTCTTGGAATACCACATGGCAAGTCCGTAACTATCTTTATCTTCACCGCCAGTAGACATTATATAACAGTTATCTTTCCTCTCTCTCAGTTTGAGATTGAAGGTTATGGTAAGGCCAGTAGAACACTTTTCTATGTCTCCTAAACATGTGTTACTGAGATCTCCAAAGTCCAATGCTTGGTCAATACCATTCAACATTACACCTTTCTCACCAGAGGGAATGTCTATCAGAACTGGTGTCCCAATCAAGTTAATGTTTATTTCAATAGTTATACTGATCTTGATTACAAGTGTTGTACCAGTAATTCTCACAAAGTTGTAGCGAGTTGGTGTTATCTCTGACACTGAAAAAGAAGATGACCTCATTACTAAATGCATAATTCTTTGATTAGTTAATCTTGTAAACGAAATCTAAACTATTCATACAAGCCAATTATTGAATGATCACTAGATGTAGAACTGATCCTGCTTTGAGAATGATTAATATAATTATGAGTTTAAAACTCAATATTTCAATAGCTTTAGAGTTAACAGCCATGTAGTTCTATTCCTTCTAATACGTTTTCCTTTTCTTCCATCAGCAGTTGTTGAAAGAACATATTATCAATGAAAGAACAGATTCTCAAAATTTCTTTCTTTCTTTCAACTAAATGAATGAATATTCCATGTATACCTATGAGAGTACTCCATGATGTCCTAGAGGTTGTGGTGTTACAGAACTGTTCAGTATTCAGCATGTTAAGTGCACCAAGTTCATAGCATACTCCACTGATTGTACATATATCATCCTGAAAAATACATTGCATTAAAAAATATATTTTTAGTGAATTTTTAAGTGTGTGTGTTTTTTTTCATAGTTTGGTTGAAGTCTGCATACATGTATCTAGGAAACTTGTCATTCGTTGAACATTTAATTTGTGGTTTACCTATACCAACCAAATCCACAAAAAAGGGTATCCAACAAATAATAATGAATACACAGTAACCTACTTACATTTAAATGCTAATTATGCTTTCAAATGTTCTTAACCTGCTTTTTTTGTCATCATATCTGGCCTTTGTTAGTCTTGTATTATTTTAATTTTAGTTTCTTGTGTGGAATTTGGAAATTAGTATGGCGTTCATTATCACTGAACTAGTATATATTTGTTTAGGGGCCAGCTGAAGGACGCCTCTGGGTGCAGGAATTTCTCGCTACATTGAAGACCTGTTGGTGACCTTCTGCTGTTGTTTTTTTCTATGGTCGGGTTGTTGTCTCTTTGGCACATTCTCCATTTCCATTCTCAATTTTATTGTGTACCCATCATGATAATTAAAATAAAACAATAAAACTAGGTAAATCTATACAGATGAAATAAGGTTTAACATATTGAAAATGGCAAAAGGCATCTGTTTAATACCTACCCTATCTACACAAATTAAGTCAGTACAATCTTTACATGCTGAAGTGTATACAACAAATGTCAACTCGTTACTTATCATCAATCCATCATTGCTAATACTCAGTTTGTGTTGACCAAGATCTCCAATAAAGGGACACCACACCTCCTCTGTTGACTTAAAGTCTCCAACGGAAGTTACTTTTACCTATGAACAGAAATGATGTCTGTATTACTGATCATTAACAATAATATAAATAAATATATATAATATAATATATATAATTATACTGGCAACTTATTCTCTGTCTATCTTTAAACTGTGAGCAATAGAGCAATCAATCATTCAAATTATTATTAGCAATATAAAATATATGAAGCCGTCATAAATGTTCACACTAAAACCTTTTGATCATATGAAATAATTGACTCAAGGATTGCTTATTTTCACTCAAAAATGCTGGATCAATGTTTACACTGATGACGTGAATATACTTTGCTTTTTATACTGGAATATATGCAGACACATATTTTTTACCTTAAGCCCACATAGTAAGAGTTTGCAGGAAGACATATTGCCCAACCCTACCATATTATTCTCACTCTAACCTGATCAGTCTTTGATTTTCATTCTAAATATGAAATGTTTAGAAGAGAAGCAGCAATTTATAGTTTCAAAGTTTTTCGATAGACTATGTGGTATGGGCTTTGCTCATTGTTGAAGGCCATACAGTGACCTATAATTGTTAATTTTTGTATCATTTTGTCTCCTGTGAAGAGTTGTCTCATTAGCAATCATACCACATCTTCTTTTTGATAGACTCAGCTTGGAATTGGAGCCATAACTAGCTGCAATAAAGGTAAGCCACTCAAATACTAATAGTGATTCACATTCAATAAAACAAAAGAAATATTTACCCCATTTTCTAATTCAAAATGACATGTGAGTGAATCATTATCAATGAATCTGACACCCTGAACAATAAACAGTGTACAGTTATATTCATTGGTGTCCAAATCACAGGCCACTCCCCCAAATATAGCGTTCAGGATAGGTGGGTCTGTTAACAGGGTGTCACATGTTGTCCCCGTGTAGTTGGCATTACATTGACAAACACCTGAAAAAGAAGTTCATTTAAAACAAATGTCATAGGTTAAGGGTTACATTGAGCACAAATAGACATGTTTAATTTTATCATATATTTTGCATGTTTTGGGCGTATGTCCCAAGTATCAAGACTATAATCAAGGGTTTATCTTTGAATTTGTGTATGATATGAGTTTTCCTAATGCTCAAATTAAGCCATAAGATGTATATTGAATATGTCATTATTTAGTTAAGTCAGGAAAACTTGTTTTTCTTTATCTTTCTATCAACCATATTTAATTTTAAAGCATAACTGCATAGCCACTTGAATTAACTGACACTTACACTTTTCTATTTTTAAGAAAAGAATTTGCTATACGACAGGTTAATTTCTGACAGTTATGAGAATGAAAATTGACTGGGATGATTCCTACTTTAAAATTAGCAAATAAGTACAGATATTTCTAAAAACATTAGTTTTCCATTCTCATATAAATTAAAAGTGAAATACTTACTTTCAACACAGGTTCCCTGTTTATTACAATCATCAACACAGATGTTGTCAAAGAATTCTGGTATTTCTATCTCATCTGGTCCCTCTGGTAACAACAGTGTTATGTTGGTTTCTATTGAGAACATACATGTTACTCTCAGTTCACTAATGGATGATACAATAAACTCATAATCTCCATTTAACTGAAAAATATATACACATGTATACAGCACAACTGAATATCACATGATGTTTTAAGATAAACATTCTTATCGCTATTTTGTACATTTTTCCTTTGATCTTTTTTTTTGTGATAATTTTTCATATCATGCTACTAGCTTGAGATAGAAAATGATCGTTTGAAACTAAGGAGGCACGTAGCATTGCTAATGAAATTGACATGAAATTGATAACATCGTCATAGGGACAGACAGACATTTAACTATCTTACCTGTACATCAAGAACACAATCTTCAATAATGTCGTCAAAGTCGATGGTGATACCAAACCCTAAACAGGCCACGCCCACTACTGACAATTTAATATCACTTGTACATCTGTCACGTGCATTGATTTCAGTAATACCTTTTACCGGCCATTGAGGTAGCTGTAAAATACCAATCATCATTGTTTATAAAACTAATATAATCATGTACACAACACATAAAAATTATTATCAACTAGTTATCTTATTGGAAAAGGTCCATTTGGCACATTAAGGAGACATTTTTTAAATACCTCACTTTACAATGTTTGAAATAACTATAATGATTTTATATTTAAAATATATTTTTGACATTTCAGTGGATACCGCTAACAACTCACATCAATTATAGTAATATTAAAGTTGATATCAAATATAAAGTATATCTGTTCTACTGTTGTACTACATTTCACTGGTTCTTCCATTGGCAACTCATTGGTGATATCTACAGCTGAAATATAAAAAATATTCACTTATAATGTTCATCAGATTAGCTGAGGAAGTGGGGGAGGGTGTCCTCAATTTCATTGTTGTTTATTTTTTGGCCTATTTTGTCCATTATTCTCTATTCTTTTGTTCATTATTTTCTATTCTCTTTTTTTTATTTTCTATTCTTTATTCTTTTGTCAATCATTTTCTGTTCTGTCTAAATAAACCCCATCAGACCAGAGACAGCAAAAACTAGGTACATAACTTGTTTCGTAAGAGCAAAATAGGAATTGAAGGTTTATTTTTAAATACTTGTCATCAAGAAGTACCTTTTTTCTTGCTGATTTTTGCACAAGCAGTAATGTCACGGTTATTTGAACATACAGGATCTTGTCCAGAGTTACATTCACAGTATACGCCTATATCAGCTGGGGCATCAATATTTCCACAGAAACCATTATATATAGTATCCTCTGTTGGTACTCTACAAATATTAGAAAAGACTGTAGTATATCAATACCATCAAAGGGCTCTGTCGCATCCATATTAAATTGGAATATTTCAAAAGGTATTTTACAATTGTTTTTCTTAACATTTCGGCTTATTCTAATAACTCTTGAATTACTCTAAAATTATTCCAAGCATTGTTTTCTCCTACTTCACACACAGCTTGAAATTTCTGGAGATCCCAATAATGAGAATTCCCCTGTGGCAAAAAGAGGCTGCAGACAATTTACCAGTGCTGGCTGTACAAGGCCATTTACAGAACAACATTTTAAAATTTCTTTAAACATGACAGTTAAAGTCCCATAACTCTCAGATCAGATGTTCTTTTACCTCCAACTTTTACTGAAGTCATTAGGGTACTTGTCACTGGGATCCAAGAAGGTGCCATCTGGTTTCATATAATCATTGTCCTTATCATCATCAAAATTACCACATAAACCTACAACAAAAGAATATCTAAATATCAACATCTAGCTATGGGGATACATATACATATAGAAATATAAACCCTTTTACAAATACAGTGAAACCTGTTTAAACTGAATCTCTTCAAGACTTAAGATTTTGATCGGTTTTGGTCGATATTCGGTTTTATCAGGTTCACAACACATACAATTTGATATGACGGTGCTTAAGAACATGTTTGGGTTTATACAGGTTTTCAGTTTATTCAGGATTTGGTCTAGCCAGGTTTCACTGTATCATGTTTCTTGTTTTCTAAACATCATATTCAAACATTCAGAAACGATGAGTTGACAGATAAACAAATTTGAACTGTTATGTGCAAAACTGTTGAATTGAAATAAAAAATAAACTCTCTGCTTGTTCTCTACCCTAAAAACTTCCATATCGCAGTGCTGTAATTTGAAATTAAAAGGTAATATTAGTGACAAATATTTCTGAAAGAATAAGCAATATCTATTTATTGTACCTTCAACATTTTCAAAATCAACAGGTCCAGCTGTAACCCAAACTTGTAGATATTTCTTTCTCTTTTCAATTTTCACTGATGCTCCATTGGGCAAGGTAATCTAATAAAATAAAATGTCACTTTTGATAAAATGTTGTTTAAACTGACCTTTATTTTGTAATTTTCCATTTTTTTTTCAAATTGTTATTTAAACCTTGAACTCATTTTACCATCTGGTAGCTATCAATATTTACAATTATTTGAAATTAACTTCTAAGTGGTAGTAGCTTTAACTGTGTTTGTAATACTAGATTTGGAAAATTAAATATACACTTTACAAAGCATATAAGACTGATCAGTTGTTCAGAGATCACAAAAATATTTTCCACCTGTCAGGGTTTTTGAAGTAGAGCTTAGTTGAGGTAAAACATAAAAACCTTTAAAATGTTTTCGCAGAAGTAATATTTAATCAAGTTGTCATAATCAATGACAATAAATAAGTGTGACACAATATATCTTCCTTGATACTAACAGTGAATATCTTTCCTTTCTTATCTTCTTCTACAGTAAAACCAGCTGTCAGATCTCCATTTTTGTAGATTTTCTTGGTTAGTGATCTTACAGTGGTAGTAAAGTCATAATCAGCACCGCATACATCGAATAGTATGACATCGTCCTCAGCCCTGATGGCCACAGCACAATTACAGGCGGTTTTTGAATTAGATCTGCATTTCCTCTGGAAAGTTCTCACCTGAAACAAGATAAATACAGAGTGTTAAAAGAATATAACAAATATACTTAAATAAAGGCAACAGTAGTTTACGGCTGTTCAAAAGTCATAAATTGATTGAAGAAAAACAAATCTGTGTTACAAATGCTTAAAAGATAGACTGGTAACATAACAAGGGTATGAAATTGTACTTATTTGACTGCAAATTTCTGAAACTTCAATTGAAACTATCAAACCAAGAATTAGAATTTTGAATGACATGTGACAATTATGGCTACAACCAGGACAAGACAGATTGATAAGAGTATTTACAGAGATATTGAACTATTTTTTGGACAAATCATTGAATTAATTGTAATGAAGCAATGTTCATCCAAAGCCTAAATTAATAGGAGGCTAAGTTTCATTAAATGTTAGATTTGCTACTTACACGATTAATTTGATGATTTTAATCTTTCAAAGCTAAAACCAGAATCTTACCTCATACAGATTTGATTTAGTACGGTAAAGTATGAACTCTCCTTCTAGGTAGTTATGGTATTTCCTGTAGAAAGAAAAAGACAAGAATATTAGTAGTAGATATTGGTATCAAAATCAATGAATAAAAGAACGACAATACAATGGAAATTAAAAATAAAATCTTGAGGTCAACATATGGTGTTCAATGCCAGACAAGGTTAATTTAAAATTTACCAGTTTCTTTAAATGTTTTCTGACATTGGCGATTCAGTCTGGGAGTGAAAAAGTGCTTAATCCAACTAAAAATGGTAAATTGTCAGTCAAAATATTAGACAAAATTTTCATTATTTCTACTTAAAATATGAAATTAACAAACTCTTACTGATAAACTCTGATGCAAGATTAAAATTTACTAATCTTTAGATTGACAAATCTATGGTTTAGAAATCCTTGCATCTTGACATTATGGCATATACAAACATGTCTCATCTAACCATACATTTATCTCTTTATCTAATCTGAATTTGCAGATAATAAACAGGGAAATTGAAACAACTAAATATAAAACTCACTTCTTGTCAAATGTTTTTATATGTGGATGACCTTTTGACCTGCAACGGACCCGTCTATCTCTGTCTTTAATGTCCAGTTCTATACGTCCAATGTCGTATTTAACAACACCATCATCTTGTGTAACAACAGCCTCCAACTGTAATGACCTCTTCTTATCTCCGTCATTGATACCATCTATTCTGGCTTTCATAAACAGTTTAAACTCATTTTTCCACTCTATTGTAGAAACTTCAGTGCCACAGGTATCGGCAGCAGATTCACCGGTTTGGAAAAACACAACTTGGGATAAATCTGTTCCGTCTGAACATTGGAGTTCCTTAGCTGGTCTGATGGAAGCTTTCAGTTCTACTTTGCATGAATAGTCCCTAGCGCCTCTCGTACAGAATAACCTTGGTGGGATATAGCTCTGAAGAGTAAGCTCTGTAGGTGGCTGACCTTCATGAAGGACAATACTTCCCTCTTGAGAAAACTGAAAAGTAACAATTACACAAACATTAATACATATACTGTGGATTCATTTATTTTCGTGGATTAAGGAAAACTTGCATATTCCTGGAAATAAAATTGTGTGGTTATGGTAAAGTCTGCATACATTCCTTTAGAAAATTTGTAATACGTTGAACAGTTAAATTTGCGGTTCCCCTGAACCCACGAAATCCAAAAAAATTAGCATCCAACGAATATTAATGAATCCACAGTAATGGGATTTAGTACCTTAGACATTCAATAACTACAGCATTGCAAAAAGGTAGTTATCATTTTATAACTTTAATTATAATGTATACCATAACTTATCTATAGTTAAAACTTGGCCACCTGAATAAAGCATTAAGATGCAGAATAGAACTTTAAACAAACTTCTTTTACTTTCCCCTGAGTGTTTTAGAGAGTTGCAGGGATACAGTCTATAAAATGCTTTTGTCAATGACTTTTCAGTGGTGTAGCTTTTGTCAATGACTTGTCAGTGGTGTAGCTTTTGTCAATGACTTGTCAGTGGTGTAGCTTTTGTCAATGACTTTTCAGTGGTGTAGCTTTTGTCAATGACTTGTCAGTGGTGTAGCTTTTGTCAATGACTTGTCAGTGGTGTAGCTTTTGTCAATGACTTTTCAGTGGTGTAGCTTTGGTAGCATGTGCTTTTGTCAATGACTTGTCAGTGGTGTAGCTTTTGTCAATGACTTTTCAGTGGTGTAGCTTTGGTAGCATGTGCTTTTGTCAATGACTTGTCAGTGGTGTAGCTTTGGTAGCATGTGCTTACAAATAATTGCATATAAAAAAAAATTCAATAATTTTTTACTATTATTGGTCAGCTTCTAAGGGGCTGGCGCCCCAGGACCCCTGCTCATAATTTATTTTCCAGAGGCTATGCCACTACTTGTTCATTGTATAGATGTATACAGTTTTAATACAGTTAACTTGTATAAAATAATTTGGTAGGGTATTTGGTATGAAAAGTTTAAGGTATATTGGATACTGGAAATTCCTCAAAACTAGGCTTGTATATTATTCTATATAAACAAGTCTTACCTTAAATGCCACATAAACAGTGTTACTGACTTTCACTTCACCTTTACTTTGATCACAGCTGTCTGCATAGCATACTTCCACCGTACAAGATATCTAAAATAGTCAGTGCAAACTTCAAAAAGTAAGAAAAGAAAAATAACCAACATTCTGAAAACCTAAACCCATATTTTATTTTAACATTACAATGGGTAAGAGCTGCACCTTTTAAGGAGAACATAAGAGAGAAATCTTTCTAAAAAAGATTAAACGAATAAAATATTAATGAGTTAAACTGATCTAAACTGACGTACCGGGCCACGTCCACTTGTATCTTTGTCCTTCTGATGAGTAAAGCCTATTTCAACTGATTTTTATAGTTCGTTCTTATGTTGACCTGTTATACCTCTGTCCCAGGTTAGGGGGGGGGGGGGTTGAGATCCTGCTAGCATGTTTAACACCGCCACATTATTTATGTATGTGCCTGTCCCAAGTCAGGAGCCTGTAATTCAGTGGTTGTCGTTTGTTTATGTGTTACATATTTGTTTTTCGTTCATTTTTTTGTACATAAATAAGGCCGTTAGTTTTCTCGTTTGAATTGTTTTACATTGTCTTATCAGGGCCTTTTATAGCTGACTATGCTGTATGGGCTTTGCTCATTGTTGAAGGTCGTACGGTGACCTATAGTTGTTAATTTCTGTGTCATTTTGGTCTTTTGTGGATAGTTGTCTCATTGGCAATCATACCACATCTCTTTTTTATAAGGATGAATTCAAGCATGTTAAATGTTTTGTGTGATTGGGTTGCTGCCTTATTGACACATCCTCCACATTCCCATTTATTCATATTTACACACCATCACTCCAAACTCATCAATAAGGGAACAAACATGAACAAATTATAAGAAATATCAAGATCTGGGTTAACCAAGGGTGAAAAATTTAAAAGAGACCAAAGTTTGAAGCATTAAAGTGAAAGACAAGTATAGGAACTTACAGCTGTGCCATACAACTGCTCATGGAAATCATTTTCATCCAAAATGGCAAAATCATCATCTCTTGTTATTGTAACCTCTCTAAGTACGTCTTGGTTGAGATAAAACTTGACAGTATATTTGACATCATAACCAGTCACTCGATCAAAGTCACAAGTAAATTTTGATTCTCCAAATCTATCTAGTTCTGGTTTTAAAACTGGAGGATTCTTAACTGACGGATACCCTGTAATGAAAAAATACAAATTTTTTGACTCATTCAATTTTGCAGTGAACTGATTTTCCTATTTATCTATAACTACAATAGACATGAAAAGAAGTTTATATTGTACCATTTAAAATTTCAGAGTGAGGATGACTCTTTCAAAGTACCTACAGATATTCCAGAAGTGTGGGGGCCTTGGAGGCCAAGTGAACTATGTAATTCATCTACAACATTACTAATCTGTCAACACTGGGGTTGCTAGTTCTAACCTGGCTCATTGAAAGATGTGTTTGACTTTGATCTTAACTGACTAAGTTTTGTTGCCAATGATTTTTTCTATGTGCACTCTAGCTTCCTCCACCATTAATAACCGCCTGCCCAGATATAGCAGTCTATCACTTTAATATGCTTAATAATAAATCACTAGTTAAATAAGTTATCAATATAAAAATAAAATGTGGTATGTTTTCAATAAGACAACCATCTATTCAATAGGGACTAAATGATGTAAATTCAACCATAAGGTCAACAAATAAGATTGTGAAAAATCAAATTTAGTTTTAGTATTCTGTTTTTAACTCACCAATAACGAATCCTATAGATATGAGAACTTCCCTGGAAGCTAACAAAATATGCCAGTATTCCATAACTATGTCAGCATACTCTCCGTTTCCATTGGGACGTCCTAGATACAAATCACATTTGGTGGGGGTTTCTACATTTCTTAGAAGATAATCGGTGGTATCTCCCACTTTGTTTAGATTGATGTAAATATTTAATCCAAACTGAACACTCCATGACATTTGGATGTCATAATATTTATCAGTTTTCACATCAGAAACAAACACTGTCCATTCTCTTGTCTTTGTGCTGACCTTGAAGTACAATCTTTCATTTTTATAATATATAGCATATCCAGCAGAACTTGATTGATCTCCACAATTAGTATAGTAATATGTGTTTTCTTTTAATGATCGGAACTTTATGGTAAACGATAAGGTTATTCCCAGAAAGCACTGCTCAGGGTCATAGAGACAGCCTCCTGAAGTATCAACGACCTTCAAATACTGATCGGCTCCATTAAAACTTAATGATAACTTATTGTTCACATTAAGATCCAGTGACATGCCACCAAAAGTGGCTATAGAACCTGAAGGCACAATCAAAGATGACCCCTCCATTCTGATGAAGAATAATCTGTACTGTCTCACAGAGTCCACTGAAAAATTAAATACAAGATATTAAAGATGGATGTAATATAATAAAAACTTTTTTTGTTTACAATTTATATTGCAATATAGGGTTATATTTTACAACTTAATTTTGTTTTTTCTCTGAAGTATTTTAATTCAGTTATGCATCAAAATCTTTATTGAAATCTTAGCAATGTTTACCAATGATAATGATTTAAATAATCCAGATAATATCAATATAGAAATGGCCACTATCTTAGAAATCCAGTATTATAACCAACATTTTATTATCAGCATTCACCATTGTTTAAAGACTACTATTTTCAGTTTTTTTAAAAGGCTACTATTATCTGCTTTGTTGAAAGGCTGCTATTATCAACTTTGTTTAAAGGCTACTATTATCAGTTTTGTTGAAAGGCTGCTATTATCAACTTTGTTTAAAGGCTACTATTATCAGTTTTGTTTGTTTAAATACTACTATTTTCACTTTTGTTTGTTTAAATACTACTATTTTCACTTTTGTTTGTTTAAATACTACTATTTTCACTTTTGTTTAAAGTCTACTATTATCCATCCACTTTCTTTAAAGGCTACTTTTATCCACTTTGCTTAAAGGCTATATTATCCATTTTGTTTAAAGGAAACTATTATCCACTTTGTATAAAGGCTACTATTATTAGCTTTGTTTTGTTTAAAGGGTAATATTTTCAGCTGTGTTTTGTTTAAAGACTACTATATTACCTTGGATAACAGTCCAATCTGTTACCGAGATAGCAATCCTACATCCAACTCTTGGGTCTGCTGGTAATATGAATCCGTTCTCATAACACACCTCATTAATATAGCAGATATCATTCTGCAATAAGGAATTATTACACTACCCTGTACATGTAAGTTTCATACAATTCTGTAATTTTGATTGGTATAGGCGTTCCTTAAGTTATATTCAGTTTCCATATAAAATTCAACATCAATCACTGTACATGTAATATGTGACAAGGAGAAAACAATACAAAGAAAAAGCAAACTAATTGCTTTATTTCCAAGTAAATTCTTTTCATGGTTGTCACATTAAAAAAATACATTCTTTTTTGTAATCTTATAGATTAGATAAAGCATTGAATGTGCACACATTTAATACATGAAGCAGTTTTAATTAAGCTTTTTATACAAAATGTACTTTGGTCAATGAATGTTCGTGGACACCTGTCTATTGCTTAAATCTAAATGTTAACCTCTTGATGAGTTATTTTTTGGAGGGGGGTTGCTGTCTAACTGACAAACACCCAATATAGCTTTTATTTATAAGCATATACTCTTCTTCAATTCTAAACTTATTTTTAATTTCAAAATATGATTATTTCTGGATTAAATCAACCTTTGATTGTTTTGAGACCTACCCATGTTCATTTAGTGCAACATTCTTTATAATAAATGTGTCCACTGTTTTCAGTATGCTATACTTACCCTTAACATACATCCATCATCTTCTGTACAGGTATCACAATACCCATTGTAAACCAGATGAGTGACCCAGTCACTGTACTCAATACCATTATTGCTGACCGTTATGTTATAGATAGCAATTCTAGGTAGAGCACAGCTGACACTATCTTCATTGATGTACTCAGCAAGAACGGTTCCCATTTCTCCAGTACTTGTCAAGTTGTTCTGAAATGATCATAGATATTGGAATAACAAGCTTTCATTTGTAAGGGAACTTATTACTTTAATACCAAAGAAGATTGTATATTTTTGGGCCTTTAAATTTACAAAACAAATTCATCATTTATGTAGCCTAGGTTATTTACCTTTTAGAATATATCTTTAAAAACATGAAGAATTTATCATAGGCTTGATGTGTTGATTTGCACCAACTTCATAGGGAAAATTTATCAATTGTAATAATAGGTAATTTTGAGAACTTCTTTTGGCTAGCCAAGAAAATCTCAAAAGTTTCTGTGCTGCCAAATTAAAAGGTAAAAAATGTTCACTTAGACAACCTAGTCCTTTTTAATCTTTGACAATTATTCCTTACATATAAAACTTCATAGTGGCAGGTAAGGTTGTCTGTGTCAGCAAAGTTTGCACCAACAATAACTGGCTCCAAACATTTGTATTTCTTCACATTGTGATCACATGGGTTCTGTGAGCTGATGTAAGTGACCTCTGGTGGCAGAGTACTGTCAATAGAGCAGTCATCACCAATCCATATACCAGTACAGATACATTCATCTGTAATTCAATCAATCATATTAAACACAAATCTAAGACTTTAATTGGACATAAATCATATCAAGCAGGTGTAATTTTGTTAAAAGTTTAATGACAAAAAAATGGTGTTAAGTGGAAATGTTTTGATAAGATGTTATAACAGTTTCTTATCTTCATACTTTCTGTCAAAAATGCTTTTTCTTAACTTATAAACAAGTTGGACTGTGAAATATTGCAAATGAACACACTTGCCTCGGATAACTATTCAGTAAACAATAAAGTGGATGGGCATTGGATGAGTACATGCATTACAAAGTGTAGTATTCTCACATGGAGCTCTTTTAAAAATTTTCAGAAAGCCTGGAATTAAACTTTCTGCACAAAATGGAATGAATAGTTCATACATAACAATATTGAGTAAACTGGTAGTTGTAAAAATATCCTTTCAGTCAACTGTTGTGTCACATACTATAAATATGTAGTTTTATGGCAATAAAGATTTGAATTGAATTGAATTGAATTGTTTATTATAAAATACCTTCAAGCACTACCACTTACTTTCTTTACATGTTCCATGATTGGAGCACTCGTTTGGACAGATATTATCTGCAATCTGAGGATCAGGTATTACATCGTCACCAACAGTTACCCAGAAATCTATATCTATTTCTATAATAACCAGTCCTGTGTCCTCTACATCCTCAACTGCTTCAAAAGTCCAGGTAATATCATCAGTAATCTGCAGAAAAATACATACTTTTATGCATCTTGTTTATTATTATACAAATAAATATGGATTCCAAATAAACATTTTTATACTTTTTGTTTTCAGCTGATGATGTCTCCAAATGACCTTAGATCTGCTCCAAAAAATATTCTGACTTCAAGCAACAATCACTTTTTAATTGTGACATTTTTTTTTTCATATCAATGTTTACAGGAACTGTGTGATTTTACATACTGGCAGAAAAATCTTCATGCATTTGAAACATATATATCTTACATTTAGTTTCCCCTCATAATCTTCTATTGAAATAGCCCATAAATGATAAATATGACAAAGTTATCTTTTCCTTCCTAAAGGCTAACGTACAAGTCATTTGTTTAAAAGCTGTTAATGATTCGACTTTCGATAGATGGATGGATGTTTAATCACAGATGATTACCCTGTACATCCTTTCTAAGACAAGGACTCGTTAAGACCAGAGAGACATACTGAGCAGGATTTCTTAATCTGTTGACACAAAACTTAATAGTTCATAGAGAGACATGTACCTGGACTCATTATTCTGTCTATTTGTTCTTATCGCAAAAGTTCTGTTTGCTTTGTGAAGAAGTAGCAAATACCAATTTAAAAGTCTTCAGCTAACCTTAATTCGAATGTAAATAATACTTCAAATTTATTAATTTAAGAGGCTGGATCATGAATGAGGGTTAGAAACATTATATATGTTATCTGCAATTGAGAAGCATTGATGTTCAAACTACTGTATACCAAATATCAATGGGTACTCATCATCATTTAGATCATATGAGAAAATTTATCATTAGGTAATAACTATGCCTATTTTGCTTTTACCCCTACCCAAAGTCCTGTTAACACGGCTATGCCAAAAAATGAAATAATACATCTAAACATTCCAATAGGTGTTTTAACAAACTTACTTGTATATCTTCTATACAGCTCTCTACTGTCAACTCAAATATTTCATTCATACCAGGTAAGGCTATACACCTCTGGGCAACAGGTCTGGCCTGTATATACTCTACACAAATCTTTCTGGCCATTGTTAAAGTTATACCAGTTTTGGTAGGCCATGAGAGTTCCTGTAGTAAAATTAAATTAAAGTTTATACGTTATAAATATCTAGCCATGCTTTTTTCAAATCATTTTATAAAACCTAAAATGAACTTAATGCCCACTTGCACATAGCCTTTTTATCATTGATATGCTACATATTTCTTAGGGCTATTACAGTTTTTCATGTCTTCAACTCTTTAAAGATTTCATTTACAAGAGGGAATATTCATATCTATAATTGCAAAACTTTAAAAAAAGAAATTCCTTTATGAAAATTGACGCTTAAAAGACCAAAGTAAATTACTATTAACAAAAAAATCCAGAAGGCATCCCATTACAGAAGCTCTTTCATAAAACAGTTAGGCTAGTCATATGAGAGATCATTAGATTATCTATGTGGCGTTAAATCAATATAAAACAGTAACTTACCCCTTGTTCATAGTTAATATCGAACTCAAAATTAATGATATTTGCCGTAGAAATACACCTAGCCACTGGTGACTCTGCTTTCTCTATCAACTTGGCAGTGACATCCTTCCTTCCTGCAGGACAAGTTATAGTTCATACAATGTCTGACAAGTTATAGTTCATACAATGTC
Organism: Mytilus edulis; assembly: GCA_019925275.1. NCBI lineage: Eukaryota > Metazoa > Mollusca > Bivalvia > Mytilida > Mytilidae > Mytilus > Mytilus edulis. Next base: position 6,634,381 of record CM034355.1, on the reverse strand, counting down.
TGACAAGTTATAGTTCATACAATGTCTGACAAGTTATAGTTCATACAATGTCTTACAAGTTATAGTTCATACAATGTCATAATGCTAAGTTAACTAAGCTAGTGCAAGTTTCAATACTATCCAATATAAATAATTTGAACTGATTTCCTAGTAGGGTTAACCTAACTGATAATTAAAATGTGAATCACTTTATGTTCTAAAATATATTCTTAGAAGTGACAATTACTTAACATAGATAGGTGCCTGAACTCTTGAATAACATATGTAGAATATAAACATGGGTAAATAGAAAGTATTAATGGAACAATTCTAGATTTCTTATATGAATGAAAAATTGAAAAAATAACATAAAGGAGACCAGTTTTAAAAAAGACTACTTGTTATAATACCTTTCTTCTTGTAGGATTTCTTTTTCCTCTTTTCGATTTCTTTACATTCCTGATAATCTAGTCCTACAGCACATTCGTTAGTCTCGTCTTCCATACAGTTACAGTACATACCAATATCTACAGTCTTAGCCTTGGTTGGACAGTAACCATTGAATAAACTTTCTGATGCTGGTACTCTAAAATATTTATCATATAAGTAAAACAGGTACTCTAAAATAGTTAGCAATATATGTAAAACTGGTACACTAAAATAATATCAGAAAGACTTCTTGCACTAAACATTACTGTCTATTATGATTAAGTTGATGAGTTACTGCGTCATTCATATTCATTTTAATCCTATTGATATTTCAGTAGTTGAATACTCACAACTTCAATAGGAACCATAGTATAAATAATAACAAGAATGTGTCCATAGTACATGGATGCCCAACTCCCACTGTCATTTCATATGTTCAGAGGAATGTGAAATTGGCCTACAAATTAGAGAGATCATATCATAGGGAACATGTGTACGGTTACCTATAGTTGTTAATATCTGTGTCAATTTGGTCTCTTGTGGACAGTTGTTTCATTGGCAATCATACCACATCTTCTTTTTTATAAGTTTCAAGTTGATTGGACTTCAACTTCATCAAAAACTACCTTGACCAAAAAATTTAACCTGAAGTGGGACAGATGGACAAAAGAAGGATGCATAGACCAAAAAAACATGCCCCTCTACTATTGTAGGTGTGGCATGAAAACATAATGCCTGTCTTCTTTTGTAGGTGGGGCATAAAACATAGAATTGTCAATAAGAGTCGTACCTCCAATCTCTGGAGAACCCTTTAGGTTGTTTCTCGTTACTACCATAGATCTCACCACTTCTTAGTGTTAGGTCATTAGTTTTATCATCGTCAAATACACCACACAAACCTACAAACATAAACAATACACCATATAAACTTACATATATATAAACCTTTATGACATTTTTTAGTGTCAATATTATTTATTCCTACCAGCAAAAACTGTACAACCTTTTTTCAATAGCCAGATTAATTTAATCAATTCATCAAACGAAACTCTGAAACAGTGACTGATTTTACCATACTGTGGATTCATTATTATTCGTTGGATACCAATTTTCGCGGGTTTCATGGATACAGGTAAACCACGAAATCAAATGTTCAACGAATAACACAGTTTCAATAGGCTTTGTATGCAGAGATTGTCAAAACCACGAAATCAAATATCCGCAAATATGCAGGTTTGTAGCAATCCTCTAAAATTGATACCCACGAAAATAAATGAATCTACAGTAAACAAAATGTACAAGGATTTCATTGAAATTCTCTTTAAATATTATAAACTCATAGAAAATGTATGATATCTATTCTATTTTTAATGAATTGTTTATTAGCCTTTACGAATACATGTACAATTTCAACTAAGATGTCAATCAGGACAAAAATAGATTTTTATAAAACAGAACCATCAATTTGATTGACCTAGCTAGATATTATTGCTTATAATGTCAGTATAAAAAACAAACAAGAATGTGTCCCAAGTACACAGATGCCCCATCCGCACTATCATTTTCTATGTTCAGTGGACTGTGAAAATGGGGTAAAATCTGTAATTTGGCATTAAATTGAGAAAGATCATATCATAAAGAACATGTGTACTAAGTTTTAAGTCGACTGGACTTTAACTTCATCAAAAACTACCTCAACTAAAAACTAAACCAAAAACTTTAACCTGATGTGGGACAGACGAATGGACGAACGGACAAAAACAAACAGATGGAGGGACGAATGGATGCAGACCAGAAAACATAATGCCCATAAATGTGGCATGTGTTCTCATTCTATATGTAGTCATACCTTCAGTCATTCCAAAATCTGATGAGGAGGCTTTCATTTGTACATTTATAAACTGACTTGTTCTCTTCTTTCCTTTTTTCACCTTTATATAAGCTCCAGTTGGTAGGTAAATCTGAAAATATTTGTATATTCTTAAATATAGCAAAAGAAATACAAGAGGTGCTATAAATCTTAACACAAAATGTAGGCAGGAATTTTGAAAGGAACTAAGGCAAAAAGTACAACTCAAGGTTGAATTGGAAATGTTTTAAATTGCCTAAAATTACACACCATATATCCAATGAGCAAAAAGATGCTTCAATTTTTTTTTATTAATTTAATGACACATTCAGGTCTTTTATCTATTTAAAAATAAAAACAACTACATCAAAGTCTGCTAAAAAATAAATGAAGTAAACCAAAACTAGTTAAACACTTTCTAGGTCACTTTGATTTTTTTAGAGAAAGGTAAAGCTTGACCTTTTTGTTAATTTGAAATATAAAAACCTCTTACTAAAATTATGGAGGTACAAAAAATATGATACAATTTCCTGTATCCATGATTTTCCTACCTTGTAAGTTTTGCCTCCCCCTATTCTCTCCACAATAGTTCCTTCCGTAAGCTCACCATTCAGGAACATTTTTACATCAAGCTTCTTAGATTTCTTCTTCCCTTTTTTAGTATACTCTTTATTTTTAGCTTGTTCGCACATGTCAATTAAGATGACATCATCACCAGACTGGACAGCTACAGCACAATTACATGAAGCTTTTCCGTTGCAATTTAAGAAGAATACATGGACCTGTAATGTTCAAAGATAAAAATTCTTTATTTATTTTTTAATTAAACGGAATATATAACTTTATGACTTTTTCATTAAGAGAAAATACTCCTGTAATAATAAGATTAAAACAACCTTTGGGACACATTTATAAGCATTTGAGACCACACATTTACAAGTATCTAAGACAAGAAACCAGTTTCAGAAGCGTTGTCCCTTTTTTTGAATGACTGATGTATCTATTAAATCTACTCCACATCTTTTTTTAAAGATTTGCAATAATTGTAACTGTATTGTGTATGCATTTCATATTGAAAGTGGCTGTCTTCTAAATGATACTGTTGAGATATCGACCTTTTTCTATATAAGGAAAGGCCGGTATCAAGTCAGGAATATAACAGTTGTTTTCCATTTGTTTGAGCTTTTGACTTTGACATTTGGGACTTTCAGTTATGAGTTTTCCTTTGACTTTTATGCCATATATAGCTTTATATTCTGTTATTCATGACAAGAGAAGCTTAACTATCATATTGATAAACTATCAATGAAAACACTAGTAACATCATTTCACCAGTTTTTAACCCTAGCTATTAAAATATTGTAGATAACCTTCCTCATTTATTATTTTAAAACTAAGAGGTAAATACTGTCAGAGTTCAAAACTCCTGGAATAAGGGCGACTTTTTCATTTACTTGGTTTTCATGGGATAAAAAAAAATCTTTATTACGTATTTCTTCAAGTTTAATGTGAACACTAGATACCATTTGGTGTGTGGTTACAATCTTGCTGTTATAGAAATTCTAATCAAAATCTGAAACTGAGCCATAAAAACTTACAGCATATGGCAAAGTCTTGTGTCTGTACAGAACAAATTCTCCCTCATAGAAGTTATTGTATTTCCTGTAGAAAAATAACAATCCTACAGCTATTTTACTTATTAACTTATAGGAAATGAAAGTATATTTAAAATATAATTAAGAGACTGATTTATAAACTCAGTGATGAACAACATCAACCTTGCAGGTTTTTACCAATTTCCATGCATCTGGTCATTTCTACAGTTGAATTCAAGAGCTATTACAAAATTTTTATGATTAACCCCACATCAATACCTCTATAGTACTCAATTGAAAATGCTTAATAGAGATTACTCTAATTGGTGATTCAAATAATGAAAAAAAAACATGTTAGGTTTACATGGTTTAATTTTTACCGATTTAGACTTCTGAAATAATAAATTGCATATTCTTTTTTTGCGGGTACTCATTTTTGTACATTAAGTTAAAAAAATATTTTATTTTATTATACTGCTAAAATCTGCATACAAGCCTAATAGAAAATGTGTACTTCATTTAAAATCTGAATTTGTGACCCACCTATACCCAAACAACACAGAATCATACTAATATGAAGCAATATATACTATACATTTTCCTCAGTTATGAAAAACAATTAAATTAATGCTGCACATATAAAACCATATAATGTCCATAAACAATTCAATGCTTACAGTTTATCAAATGTAGTCATGTGAGGGTCGTTTATTGACTTGCATGTGGCCGTCTTATCTCGATCTTTTACTTCAAGCTGAAATTCAAAACAATAATACATGTATGTTTCATATAATTTTGATGTGGTTAATTTAAAAAATCTAGCAAACATCAGTAATAAGCTGTGACAAGTTCTAAAAAAACCTACATTTCATCAAAAAGACATAAACTATATATACTGCATTGAAGACCCATTGGTGGCCTTCGGCAGTTGTCTGCTTTTTGGTCGGGTTGTTGTCTCTTTTACACATTCATCCTTTCCATTTTCAATTTTATATATACTTATGTGATTTTATCTTTATTGAAGCTTTTTTTTTACAACTTTACATGACAGGTGCCACATGTGCAGGAATGAGTTACCTTTTCAGAGCACCTCAGATCATCCTGCTTTTCTGTGTAGTGTTTTTTTGGGGGTTTTTTTTGGGATGGGGAGGGGGTTTGGTAACTTGTTTTTCTGGTCATTATTTTTCTTTTTGTTCATGATATTTGTCTGTTTTTCTTTTTGTCTGCATTTTGGTATTCTTCATTGTATAACTGTTTACCTCAACGATTCCCAGTTTAGATGTGTATGCTGCTATTCCTGATCTATAGATGAACAGGGTAACTTCAATATCTCTCTTCTGGTTTTTATCCTTTAAGGAATCAATGGATGCTTTAACAGGTATCATAACAACGTCTCTCCAATTATCTTTGGTGATTCTATATTCACAAGGATGTTTAGAGTCTTCACTTGCATCCCATACACCAAACACAGCCTGAACTATCTCAACTTTAGTTTTTGGACATTTCTTTTCCTTGTTTGCTCGTAGTAGTTTTGTGGTGATTAGGACATCACAGTATTTTTTCCTATCATCAGGGAGACAGAACATATAGGGAGGAACTGTGGCAGTGATTTCTACATGACCAGGTATCATTCCTTCATATACAGTCAATTCAGTTGTCTTCAGCTAGAGAATTATAAAAATATCTGTAACTCATGACAATCAAAGAAATATAAGTGAAATATATATATTATTATTAACTGTGATATTTTATAACCTTGACTTTGTCCATGAATGACTTGAAAGGCAATAAAGATTGATTATGGGATTATATTGACAAAAAATTGTTATTTTGTGATAACTTGGAAATCCCCATGAGGGGTATCAGTTGTCTCCTCCTAATATCATCAAGTTTTGGATGACAAGTGAAGAATGCATCAACACCGTTTCATTCTTTATATATAAGCTGATAGATAAATTATCAAAATACTGCCATTCAAAAAGGAATCAGACCAAAAATTATGGTTTAACACTAAGTGTTCGTTCTACAAAAGTACCTATTAGTTATCCAAAAACATATAAAAAAAAACTGTTAGCTGTTAAGTCAATCATTTAAAAGCTTCAGGCTTTTTTCTTTTATAAAACAAAAAGAAAATTCTTTGACTTGTTTTACATTTGTCATTTTGAGGCCTTTTGTAGCTGACTATGCAGTATAAGTTTTACTCATTGTTGAAGGGTGTACAGTGATCTATAGTTGTCAACTTTTTTGTGATTTGGTCTACTGCTGAGTTTGTTTCATTGACATTCATACCACATCTTCTTATTTCTATACTCCCTCCTATCAGTCCACACAGGGAGAGATCAGAAAAATTATACCACATCTTCTTATTTCTATACTCCTTCCTATCAGTCCACACAGGGAGAGATCAGAAAAATCATACCACATCTTCTTATTTTTATACTCCCTCCTATCAGTCAACACAGAGAGAGATCAGAAAAATAACTTTTTATTCTATATCTACCTTTATATCTGCTGTAATAACATTACTCTCTCTCCAAGGGGAACAATCCTCATTAGCTCTGCAGGCCATTATTGAACATGACAACTGAAAATTTACAAGATTATAAATTTTAGCTTCTAACTATCAATAATAGTATAGCACTCAAATATATGTATTAATGCAAGAACTATAAGGGAAAGAGATTCACTTTTATAAATAAAATAGTCACAATTAAAGTAATAATTTGGGTTATCTTAATCACAAACAATTTTTCCTATTATCAGAAGTTCAAGATTATAAATACATATCATTATTTGGTAGAGTGGATTTTCTGCCATTCACCCTGGATGCATTGATTATATTATATGTACTAATTCTAAATATCTCTTGCAGATGATTTATTGAAGTAGGTGATTCGTTTGCAATCTACTTGTGATTAGGTCTTATTTTATTGGTCATTGGTGGTCTTGTGATATATTATATAGAGGGAATTCAAATTAAATGGCTGGTCAATTTTGGTCTTTGTTTACAAAAGTTTAAATAGTTTAATTATTTAGTATCCAGACTTTGTAGTTACTTTTCATAGAAGGATTGAATCATTCAGTGATATTGGATACATTTATATTCAGTCAGGAACCACAAATATAGCATAATTTGGTAAGTTACATTTATTTACATTGAGAGCCTTTGTTCTGACAGATGGATGAAGTATGAATCCTGATTATGATATTTCATTAACATGCAAGGTAAAAGTAAGTTTCCCCAATGTCCAAGTGAGTGTGAGATTTTAGTTTGAGAGATGATTATGTGATTTGCTTGTTTTGAGAGCTTTTGTGTATTCGCTGTACGGGTGAGTTTGATTTATTTTAACAGTGACCTTGACCTATGTTATGGTATGGTATTGTCAATAATGACGTAGACATTTAAATGTAAACAAGTCAGATGATATTATGTTTGTTTATAATTGAAAGTACCTTTTTGTAAAGATTTATTTGTTTAATAGAATCTTGTACTTATAATTATATTATTGATTTCAGATAATGATATTATGTATTGACCATAGATCCATGATATATTGATCTGTATAAGGACACTAGGATAGAAGTTAAATAGTGTAGCTGTTGATGTTTAATATTGTACAAACTCAGTTCCACAAATTGGTGAGTTTACTTAACTGTGTAAATCGATAGCATTTGTATTTTATTGTTTACCTGTATAATTTGACTATGACAGATATTTCATTGTCACTTTGGGAATATTACACTGGGATTATCTTCCCTGATTATGAACATTCAAGCTAGATTCACATGAAGTTAAATATGTACATGTGTATTGATGATAAATGATTATTCATTTATATTATATTATAAAGACATTATATACGAAGCTCAAATTATCTGTAATGATAATTTGCATGAAGTTGTTGTTTATTGTTTGTAAATTTACATTTTGATATTTTCAAACCGTATACCGTTTGTATAGAATATATGATGTTTGTATGTGTTCAGTCGGATCGTTTTGAGTAACGGTTAAAAGTTCAAAGGTTAAAATATAGGATGTTTTAACTATATAAGAACATGTGAACTGAAATGATAATAAAAGTGTAATCGACTAGTATTTAAAGCTATTGAATTGTATCGGTTATTATATTATTTTACCATTGTTTATTTGTTATTCCAGGGTTAGTGTATGTAATTGTAAGATGAATGCATGTGATGTACAATTGATGAATAAAGAACCCTATGACTCAGATGACTTAGTTATATTTGATGAAGCAGAAAATTAGACTTTTACAATGGCGCCCACGTTAATGGTTTATTCCAAGGATGGATCTTCACAGTGGAAGCTGGAATGACTTAAATTTTGTATTAAATATTACTTGCTGATATTTTATAAATTGATTTATAAATATAAATTTGACTTTAGATATTCAGTTTGTGAATAATGAATATGGCCTGAAAGTAAATTAATACATTTGTATATCTGATTGGTATTATTTGTTTAGATACTAAAAACACTTGAATTTGTAACAGAAGAAGACTCTTATATCTTGAATTGAACATTTGATAGATTATTGCATAAACTTTGGTTAATTTGTTTGTATATTGTGTATCTTGTGTAGATAATTATTGTTTTATTAAACTTATTTATTTTGAAACCAGTAAATTTTTTTAAATTACTTTATTGAAAACTTATTCAAATTTTTTTTTATTTTGAATTCTTTTGGAATTTATTCTGAGATTTAACTTACTGTTTTGGAATTTTTCTGAAATTGGATAATTACAGTTTTTGGCATTAAAAGTAGTTTGATAAGTAAAATTGTACATTCATAGATTTGAAGGTAGTTTCAGTTTGCATACTGAATATAGTATTATTATATAATTGTAACTTATAGTTTGACATTTGTAATTATAATACAAAGGTCATTGTTAAATAAAGATTTCCCTTTGAGAGAGAGCTATCCCATCCCCATAGCACACACACACACATACTCATATTTAAAAAGAGACAAGGTAAGATCTACACAATGAACACAAGTTAGTACAAGGAACTCTATGAGACATTAGCATCATTAGTTGAATACATAGTAGGTATACTCAGTACTCATTAGGTACATAGATAGTAGATTGGAGTTAGGTAGTTAGTGTTTTACATCAGTTTGGGTATGTAAGTTTAGGTTAGTAGTGTTGGTATATACATAGGTGCATATATAGAAGTACACTGTTGTAAGTATAGTACAAGTAGTATTTGTTTCTTACAGCAGATAGGATACTGTAGTAAAGGTTAGTATAGTGCATTGAGTTTAGTTGGTGTTGTATTGTCAGTCTATTGGTTGGTTGAGTTTTGCTTTGGTTAGTTGTTTGGTGGTTTGACATATGGGTTAGGTTATAAGCCTAACATATCTTCAAGGTAAATCAGGTATTATATATATATGTGATCACACAATGGTAGGTATTCAGTTTGTGTGATTGAAGATACAGTGACCGACTGGTGAGTGATACTTATATATATACTTTTCACATTGATATTAATCATTTTTTTAAATTGCAGGTACATTAATTAATTTGTTGATTTATTCAATCTCTTTCAGAAAAATTATTACATTAAGGTAAGTATCAGGATAAGCATCATGTCTGAGGAGTTGACCGAACAGGATATACAGAACATCGTTAGAGCTTTTAAGGATATGAAAGTCAAACCGAATGCCGATACAACTGATGCATTTAAGAATTGGATGAAGGAATTTTCCACGTCAAAGATGGACGATGTATTATATATGCCATACATACCGAAGTTACCTATCTTTTCCGGAGATGACAAAGGAGATGATGTTTCATACGATCTTTGGAGATATCAAGTAGCATGTCTTATCAAGGAGAATTACCGACATGAGATCATAGCTCAAGCCATAAGACGTTCTGTTCATGGAGAAGCAAGTCGAATCGTTATGCGATTAGGAGTTGAAGCAACCGTTGATGATGTCATAGACAGAATGGATTGCATCTTTGGATCTGTAGACGTCAAAGAAGTCCTTCTTGCACAGTTTTACACAGCATGTCAAGGAGCCGACGAAGATGTATCATCATGGGGTTGTAGACTAGAGGAAATTCTTAATAAAGCACTACAGCGAGGTAAGATTTACGAACAAGATACGGATGATATGCTTAGATCAAAATTTTGGAAAGGATTACGACCAGAACTACGAAAGGTTTCCATACACAAGTTTGACCGTATTAAAGAATTCAACCAACTATTGATAGCCATGAGAGAAATAGAAGAGCAACACCGTCAAGATTGCGTGATTAAGGAAAAGAGCAGTACATCTTTACCAGACAAAGAGAACATAACATCAGATGAAACAACAGAACTGAAGGCTATGGTTCAGAAACTAACTGCACAGTTACAGGAAAAAGAAACTCGAACAGCAACTCACACCAAGAATCCGAGCTCAACTACAACATTTATTCCGGACGAAACTATAATTCATCGACCGAATGACAGAAACATACGGAGAAAAAGCGATAAAGGAGATAGTATATGTTGGAGATGCGGACAACAAGGTCATATAGCAGTAGGATGCAGAGTAAGATTGGACAATTCAAGGAAAGTACAACATGCTTTGAATTTTCAACAAGTAACCTTCGAGGAACAACACATTAGTTCAAGCTTGACTACAAAGGAACAACGGATAGCAGGTACGGCAAATGAGGTTACAGTTTTCTTGAATGGAATGAAAACACAAGGATTGTTAGACACTGGATCGACTGTATCTACGATGAGCGAGGAATTTTACAACAAACACTGCTCAGCAATGCCATTAGAACAACTATCAGGACTATTAAAGATTGAATGTGCAGACGGCTTACAACTACCGTATTTAGGATATGTAGAGGCAGAACTTCAACTGGAAGGAATTACAACACCTTACATGAAAACATATCCAGGATTATTTCTCGTAGTTCCAGACAGCGATTATAATTCTACTACACCTTTGCTTATAGGAACTAACATCTTAAGTTCAGTTATGGAGGATATCAGTAAAGCAATTGGGCCAAGGTATTTACAGGATACAAATCTTTATACGCCATGGTACCTCGCATTCAGATGCCTTACATTAAGAAACCAGGAATTGGAAAAACATCACAATAGATTAGCTATAGTCAAATCAGCAGAGATGAAACCAATAACAATACAGCCGAATACAGAAGTAGTCATTAAAGGATATATGGACAAGCAATTACAATACCCAACAGGTTGTGCCTTACTTCATGCTACAAGAAAATCAACACTTTCAACTGATCTTGACATTGTACCAGCTATAGTCAACTACAACAGTCAACGTAAAGAGCCAATACTAGTACGGATATCAAACATAACCACGAGAACAGTTACCGTAGCACCAAGATCAATTATTTGCGAGTTACAACCAGTCAGCATTGAAGAGTTACCACCAACCGAAAAATCAGACATACCTGATATTTTAGATATAGTGAAACTACCAACTGAAATACTAGAGGATGATGAATTGGATAGAGGAAAAGATTTGTTAAATAGATTTAAGGATATATTTTCAACAGGAGATACTGACATTGGCCACACATCAGCAGTCAAACACCGAATTGACTTAGTAGATAACCGACCTTTTAAACAACGTCATCGCAGAATTCCACCTTTAATGATTGATGAAGTTAGGAACCATCTACGTCAACTGTTATCAGCTGGAATTATAAGAAGATCTCATTCACCGTGGTCTTCGAATGTGGTGCTTGTAAGAAAGAAGGATGGAAGCTTAAGAATGTGCGTCGATTATCGTCAGCTGAATGATATTACCATCAAAGATTCATACGCTTTACCACGCATAGAGGAGATCCTTGATTCTTTAGGAGGGAACACGTTTTATACTGTCTTAGACATGAAGAGTGGTTACCATCAGGTGGAAGTATTAGAGGAGCACAAAGAGAGAACAGCCTTTACCGTTGGACCACTAGGATTTTTTGAATATAACAGGTTACCATTCGGATTGGCCAATTCCCCTGCAACATACCAACGATTAATGGAAGAATGTTTGGGAGATCTTCACACCAAGATTTGTTTCATCTACCTGGATGATTTAATTATCTTTTCCAAGACCGTAGACGAGCATTTCGATAGACTAGAGAGAATATTTCAGAGATTAAGAGAAGTTGGACTGAAGCTGTCGCCAAAGAAATGTTCATTATTCCAACAGAGAGTAAAGTATATAGGCCATATTGTGTCAGCTAAAGGCATTGAACCAGATCCAGAGAAGATTGACAAGGTTATGAACTGGCCAAGACCTACAAATCCAGAGGAAGTAAGACAGTTCTTAGGTTTTGTGGGATATTATAGGAAATTTGTCAGAGATTTTTCTAAGAAAGCCAGACCATTGACAGATTTGATGCCATCAACATCTAACAAGAAAGGAAAAGGAAAGAAAGGACAAAAGAAAACATCAGTAGAAGTGAAACCATGGCACTGGGATAAAGAACAAGAAGAAGCATTTCAGGAACTGAGACACCATTTATCTAACCCACCAGTATTAGGATTCCCAGACTATCAGAATCCATTTGAACTACATACGGATGCCTGCTTAACTGGATTAGGAGCAGTTTTATACCAACTACAAGAAGGTAAAAAGCGTGTCATTGCGTACGCCAGCCGTGGTCTTTCGAAGTCCGAGAGGAATTACCCTGTACACAAGCTGGAATTTTTAGCGTTACGATGGGCCATCTGTGACAAATTCAACGATTATCTGTATGGAGCCAAATTTACTGTACTTACAGACAACAATCCGCTGACCTATGTTTTGTCTTCAGCCAAGTTAGATGCAACAGGGCATAGGTGGATAGCAGCTTTATCAGCTTTTGATTTCGATATCAAGTACCGACCTGGGAAGCAGAACACAGATGCAGATGCCTTATCACGACTACCTGCTTTGCTTCAACGCCAGGAATGCACACCAGACGAAAGTTATAGCCATATCAGCGAGATCAGCAAGATACCTATTACATCAGTTAAGGCTATATGCAGTTTACTTCAACGACAACCATACATTGAATCTTTGGCAAAATCTACTAATGTAATGGAAGATATAGACATCATAGGAACAGATGAAAAAGTAGATATCAGGAGAGAACAACTGAGGGACCCTGTTATACGATACTGGATAGACAACGTTATGAAGAAGAAGTTACCACGAAAAGAAGATATTCCAGCAGTACCGTTTCATCGTTTACTTCATTCAAACTTCAACAGACTTATATTGAAAGATGGAATACTATTTAGAAGAACAACAGTAGATGGAGAATCGAAAGATCAGTTAATTCTGCCAGCATCTCAGATTAAGACCGTTTTGAATTACCTGCATAACAACATGGGTCATCAAGGTCGAGACCGCACAACATCGTTAGTTAAAGATAGATACTTTTGGAGTGGAATGCATAAAGACATAGAGGAATGGATTCAACGTTGTCCAAGATGTTTGAAGAGGAAAAGATTACCGAATGATAAAGCACCACTCAAGAGTATAAAAACATCACAACCACAAGAAATCGTTTGCATGGACTTTTTGACACTAGAAACATCAAAAGGAGGATACCACCATATACTTGTAATCACGGATCATTTCACGCGGTATGCACAAGCCATTCCGACAAAGAACATGTCAGCTAAAACAACGGCGGAAGCCTTTTTCAACAACTATGTGATCCATTATGGTCTTCCTCAGAGAATACACTCGGACCAAGGAGGAAATTTTGAAAGTCGACTTCTTAAGGAACTATGCCAACTTACAGGAATTAAGAAGTCGAGAACAACGCCTTACCATCCGATGGGAAATGGCCAGTGTGAAAGGTTCAATAGAACACTTCTGAACATGTTAGGAACACTACAAATTGATCAAAAGAGCAACTGGAAACAATACCTTGGTCCAATTGTCCATGCATACAACTGCACTAAACAGGATACTACTGGATATTCACCATTTTCATTAATGTTTGGACGAGAACCTCGACTTCCAATAGATACTGTATTTGGAATTGAGAACATCACTACTCAGAAGAACACGACGAAGTATGTTGAACAACTGAAAGATAGACTACGAAAATCTTACGAGCTTGCATTACAATCTGCAGAGAAAGCACAATCTAGACAAAAGAAAGGATACGATGAAAAGATCAGAGGAGCCGTATTAAATACAGGAGATAGAGTACTCGTTAAGATTTTAGCATTCGAAGGAAAACATAAGCTTTCTGATAGATGGGAAAACGATCCTTACATCATATTGGAACAACCAAACTCGGAGATACCAGTTTTCGTAGTGAGAAAAGAGAATGGTGAAGGGAGAAAGAGAACTTTACATCGCAACTTGTTGCTACCAATTGGTTCCGTCTCCATGGATGAACAAGAACCGGAAGATACACCACAACCAAAACCCAGATTAAGACCCAGGAAAGAGACTAAACCAGTACCAAAACCAAGAACGACAAGAAGAGAACCTTTGACAAAGGATCCACAGCCTCCAGTCAGTATTTCATCAGATACTGACAGTGAAAGCGAGGATGAGTCTTTCATGATTTTGATTACACAGCCTGCTGACGACACAGATATCAGCACAAACAGTGATGATGATGATAAGTCTGAAGAACCAGTAGCTGAAGTCTATGAACCGCCGACTGACGGAGATCAGCAGGGTGTCATAGAACAAGAGGAAACTGAAGATACAGAGGACGCTCTTTCTTCTAATGGGACAGAAGATTCAGTTTCAGAGCAATTAGAGGAAGCAGCTACCAATGCAGAAGTAGAACTTGAGGAAGCTGTTTCTTCGGATGAACCTGGGCAAGAAGATGAACAAGATGAACAAGATGAAATACAAGACATTCCACGAAGATCTGTCCGCACAAAAACATCAACAGCAACAACTAAATATAAGGACTTTGTGTGTAAACAGATTCAGCCTAATACAGATTGGTTAATGAGGGCACAGTTTTTGAAGGATGCTGTATCCAGTGGAGTATTCAGAGGATCTGAAGATAGAGTAAAAGATGCCTTACTGAAGATTGTCACTGATACAGGTTAGTATTCCCTTTTATATGTTCATGTTTTTATATTTATTTATTTATCTATTTTTTTATTTAGTCGACGAGGACGTCTCTTTCTCTCAAGACCAGGGGGAGAGATTATATAGTTTATATTTTAGGTTGACGAGGACGTCATTTGCAACCAGGGGGAGGATGTGGTAGAGTGGATTTTCTGCCATTCACCCTGGATGCATTGATTATATTATATGTACTAATTCTAAATATCTCTTGCAGATGATTTATTGAAGTAGGTGATTCGTTTGCAATCTACTTGTGATTAGGTCTTATTTTATTGGTCATTGGTGGTCTTGTGATATATTATATAGAGGGAATTCAAATTAAATGGCTGGTCAATTTTGGTCTTTGTTTACAAAAGTTTAAATAGTTTAATTATTTAGTATCCAGACTTTGTAGTTACTTTTCATAGAAGGATTGAATCATTCAGTGATATTGGATACATTTATATTCAGTCAGGAACCACAAATATAGCATAATTTGGTAAGTTACATTTATTTACATTGAGAGCCTTTGTTCTGACAGATGGATGAAGTATGAATCCTGATTATGATATTTCATTAACATGCAAGGTAAAAGTAAGTTTCCCCAATGTCCAAGTGAGTGTGAGATTTTAGTTTGAGAGATGATTATGTGATTTGCTTGTTTTGAGAGCTTTTGTGTATTCGCTGTACGGGTGAGTTTGATTTATTTTAACAGTGACCTTGACCTATGTTATGGTATGGTATTGTCAATAATGACGTAGACATTTAAATGTAAACAAGTCAGATGATATTATGTTTGTTTATAATTGAAAGTACCTTTTTGTAAAGATTTATTTGTTTAATAGAATCTTGTACTTATAATTATATTATTGATTTCAGATAATGATATTATGTATTGACCATAGATCCATGATATATTGATCTGTATAAGGACACTAGGATAGAAGTTAAATAGTGTAGCTGTTGATGTTTAATATTGTACAAACTCAGTTCCACAAATTGGTGAGTTTACTTAACTGTGTAAATCGATAGCATTTGTATTTTATTGTTTACCTGTATAATTTGACTATGACAGATATTTCATTGTCACTTTGGGAATATTACACTGGGATTATCTTCCCTGATTATGAACATTCAAGCTAGATTCACATGAAGTTAAATATGTACATGTGTATTGATGATAAATGATTATTCATTTATATTATATTATAAAGACATTATATACGAAGCTCAAATTATCTGTAATGATAATTTGCATGAAGTTGTTGTTTATTGTTTGTAAATTTACATTTTGATATTTTCAAACCGTATACCGTTTGTATAGAATATATGATGTTTGTATGTGTTCAGTCGGATCGTTTTGAGTAACGGTTAAAAGTTCAAAGGTTAAAATATAGGATGTTTTAACTATATAAGAACATGTGAACTGAAATGATAATAAAAGTGTAATCGACTAGTATTTAAAGCTATTGAATTGTATCGGTTATTATATTATTTTACCATTGTTTATTTGTTATTCCAGGGTTAGTGTATGTAATTGTAAGATGAATGCATGTGATGTACAATTGATGAATAAAGAACCCTATGACTCAGATGACTTAGTTATATTTGATGAAGCAGAAAATTAGACTTTTACATTATCTCATATACAAAATGTTTTTTTGAAAGTACAAAACTTTGTCGACACATGTATTACACCATTCAGATATTTACTCATTTATAACATGTTAAGTCAGTTTTAAATAGTAAACCTTATTTCTTAACATCATAGTTTTTCTTAAGAAATGTGAAGTTAATGTCTTACCAAGATATCAAACATAATAAACACATAATGTCAATTAAAGAACAAGAATGTGTCCCCAGTACACGGATGCCCCATCTGCACTCATATTTTTATGTTCAGTGGACAGTGAAAATGGGGGAAAATCTCTAAGTAGGCATTACAATTAGAAAGGTCATATCATATAGTGAACATATGTACCAAGTTTCAAGTTGATTGTACTTCAATTTCATCAAAAACAACCTCCATCAAAAACTTTAACCTGAAGTGGAAGAGACGGATGGACGGACAGACGGACGCACAGACAGACGGACGCACAGACCAGAAAACATAATTCCCATAAATGGGGCATAAAAATAAGTCCACAATATGATTAAATAAAATCATGTTCAATCGTGAGTTAACCTAATTACCTTATCTTTAAATTCTAGCTTTTGAATGTCATCCTCTTCCAATTCATGCATGTAAACATCTTTAGGGAGGAACATTTGTTTTAAGGAATTATCATTAATTGACCAAAGCACTTTGTACAATAGTCCGTCTTCTTCTAACTTTTCAAATTTACATCTGAAGACATTAGCTGTGCCATTAGTATTCTCCTCTATAGTCATCACTGGTCTTACTTTAATTTCTGGTGATTCTATAGTAAAAAATAGGAAAATATTACATACATATCTTATACATGTAGTAAAGAATAGGAAAATATTACATACATATCTTATACATGTAGTAAAAATATAAAAAGATGTGGTATGATTGCCAATGACACAACTCTCCACAAGACACTAAGTGACACAGAAATTAACAAGTATAGGTCAAGGTACAGCCTTCAACATAAGTTCTATTAAGTTCTGATACCATAAATTTTATTTTGAGACTCATTTTTTTTTAAGAATTTTCAATGAAGCCACTCTATTCAACATTACAGTCCACAACTTTAGCATAAACATGATAAAACATTAAAAGATTTTCTAATATACTAACCAACTGTAACATCCAGGTCTTTAACTATATCTTTGGTGCCTTCGGCTATATCCCATCCATCTATAACCATCCAACAATACACACCAACACTGATAGGTCTTCCAAGGTAAAATTTACCCGACAGTGACGCTGTTATCCTTCTAAAGTACTCCTTGGTCTGGGCAACCCTGAATCCATCAAAGTACAAAGAAAGTCCTCCTTGAACACTCCATGAGAACTCTATATTGACAAATGTATTAAGGTACTTTTTGAACGGTACATAAACAGTCCAAATCTTTGTTTTGGTGCTTACTGTAAGATAGAGCCTCTTTCTGGAATACCACATAGAAAGTCCATACTTGCCACTTTCATCACCTCCACTGGAGAAAATATACATCTTTTCTTTTAATTCTAACAACTTCAAGTTGAATTTGACAGACAAGCCATATTTACATTTTTCTAAATTGAATATACAGTCATTGGTCTGATCACCAAGGTCAACAAAATCACCAATTCCATTGAGTTCTAATGCTTGGCCTCCTGTTGGTCCTTCTACTAATCTAGGGGTACCAGTAAGAGTAAAGTTGTAGGTCCTTGTGATCAAAATGTTGAGGATGATTTGTATAAACGTATACCTTCTCACAATAATATCAGTGCCTACAAAAATGGAAAGAAAAAATTAGTACATCATTTAAGAATATAAACCTGTAACTGTTCTGATACCCCTTCAGTTCTTGAATACTGCAACATTTCTTTTTGGGCTGGAAAATTATGTGACTATATAACATAAAAACATTGTTGGCAACTAGATGTCTTGTGTATTTTTGAGTTATTTAGTGGCTTTTTAGTGTTTTATACCCAACATCCCATTTATTTATATTGGTACTATATTTTGTCACTGCATGTTGAAATCCCTGAGAAGTAAACAATCTATTTCAATGGTATAATACTACACTCCTTGTGAGACCATAACAGTTCAACCTTATACCATAAACAAGTTGGTAAAAGCATTCTTGAGTTATTGTATGAAAACTGGAAAATCCCCCTTTTTATAATGAATAAAACCCCATAACTCGGAAATGTAAAATCTAAAATTTATAAAAAGCAAAAGTGACCTCACATCAATAGATATAAATAGTCCACTAAAGTCTAATGCAAATTGGTTAAAGAGTTTTTGAGTTAATGTCCGACATGTTGACAACGGACAGACAGACAACAGTATACCATAATGCGTCCTGTAAACGGGTGTATAAAAAGGATTTGTTCAGAAGCTCATTTTTGTGTTATGCGTTCAATTTTCAAATTGTTTGAAAATAATTGTTAATAAATATAAAATGTATACCTTACCATATTTGACATACTGACCTCATTCAGTTTAGATGTTTTATAACTTCTTAAAATTCTCAACTTTTACACTTTGTACTTACTTGAGATGATAGACCATGATATCTTAGAAGTTCCTGGTATACACACAGAGCTGGCATTGTTAGGGTCAACAAATCCTGCTGCATAACAAATACTGTTTACAACACACACATCAGTCTGAAAAACAAAAATCAAATAGTACCAAGCTTAAAGGGGCACTAGCTACAAGATATATAAAAAATCTAAAGTTCGATTTTTTTCTGTTCAATCAATAATGAAAGTGAAATAGTGAAATAACAATTCGCTTTTTGCAGCCAAAAAGTTTCAATTTTGTCAAATTACGCTAAGAAAGATTGATAATTAGTTATTCACTTGCAAGTGAATGAGTCAACCTCTTTAAATCTGTATTCATGTGAACTTCAATTTAACCCCTAGCTAGAGATTGACAACGCATGCATTGTACGTGTACTGGTTATTTAAAGAAAAAGAATGTCAACAATGAAAGTGAAACTATGGTAAATCATTTGATTACTAATTCGATGCACATAAAATCATTCTTATACGGTTAAAAACAATGAGAAACATATATTTTCAATCTATAAAATCAAATCAAAAAGACCTATAAAAATCTAATTGCACGTGTTGGTTTAATCTATTCATATCTTTATTGATGTTTACATCGCTTATATAGTCATCTGAGGTCAAATCGATAGTTAATTAGATGGCGTCTGGACTAAAATACACACTAAACGAACCTGTATATTATCTACCCCATGCTCTGTAAACTGTTTATTTTATACTTTTGATAGTTTGGAAAAAAGTTTTACATTGTTATAAATAAAATATGAGAATTTGAGTCAAATTGGTGAACATGAATTTGACAGCTAGTGCCTCTTTAACTATGTTTTCTCACACTAAACAAACTTGTATACAAGTCACAATTAAAATAATTAAACACCATCAACATTTTTAAATTGTTGACTTCTTCTTCTTGTGCTGATTATGCATGAAACATTTACCAGTGTTTCATTTATTGTAAAATTTGCTTACGAAAGGTACCAATATTCCAGAGTTAATAGACTACTATTAAAAGTATGTTTTAGGTAAGAGTATTCCAGTAAGTGTATCATATGTTTTAGGTTTTTTTAATTTTTCTTTGAGTATGACTATACTTTCTAAATATTTGTTCATTCCATGTTTATTACACTTTTCAAGAGATAATAACAAACAAATGACGAAAAATAGCAATAAAAGTTGTTTCATTTATCGGATTTTATTTTGTACAGAAATTTGTTTTTTAACATATTAATTCATGCTTTAGGATAAGTACATATATAGAGGACTTACCCTGAGTGTACAGCCATTTTCCCCACAGACATTAATTCATGCTTTAGGATAAGTACATATATAGAGGACTTACCCTGAGTGTACAGCCATTTTCCCCACAGACATTAATTCATGCTTTAGGATAAGTACATATATAGAGGACTTACCCTGAGTGTACAGCCATTTTCCCCACAGACATTAATTCATGCTTTAGGATAAGTACATATATAGAGGACTTACCCTGAGTGTACAGCCATTTTCCCCACAGACATTAATTCATGCTTTAGGATAAGTACATATATAGAGGACTTACCCTGAGTGTACAGCCATTTTCCCCACAGACATTACATAGTGAATCATACTTGATGAACAGGAGTGAATTGTCTACGTTTGTACCATCGTTACTGACTGATAGCTGGTATATACCCAGGCCTGGGAGTCCACAGACAACAGAATTCTTGTTCACAAACAATGCGAAAGAAGTGTTTGTTGTTCCCTGAAACACATGATAGAAAATAAGATGTGTATGAAGACAAAATGGATTAAGGTCAACAAATCATGACTTCATAAAATTTCACAAATTTATTAACTTTCTTCTTCATATATTAAAAAAGTCAAGAAATTATTAAATGATTAAAATCCAAATGCCCTATGTGTTTTTTTCTGACATTACATTTGTAAACAGATGGAAAAAAGAATAATCAGAATCTCAACCTCATTTGAGGCTGGGGTATATATATATAAACATGAGGCATCCAAGTATCATACTAAGCTAAACAGTACAGACTATAGCAAGAAATAATAAATTTACATAGATTGGCTGGTCTAAAGTTACTCACATCTGATGTTTTTCTGAAGTGGCATGTGAGTGTATCCAGATCCACAAAGTTAATACCCTTGACAATAACATTCTCACACGATTCTGCCTGAACGTCACACAATGTGGTAGACAGGAACAATAAATTAGGTTTGTCGGTCACTGATATATCACATTCATCGCCTTGGAAACCATTGTTACATACACATACACCTAGAAGTAGAGATACAAATCTTTGAATGACATGAACCCACAAAATAGTATATCCAGACTGCCGAAAGAGGGATAATTATGTGAGGTCTTTTTTACAGGATTTCAAGGCTTCAAATTTTCAATGGGGTATTATTAATACAAAACTAAATAAAATCTTGCATTGAAAGTCCAGTAAAAATATAAAATATACTGTTAGTATTTAATTAATACTAAAAACTGGTGAAAGCTATTTTTTAATCAAATATGACTGGCCTGGGATGTAGTCTTTATTTTTGGTTCATTGTGATCCTATAAATTCAGAAATTATTGCAACATTTCTATTAATGTGAATAACGCAACTGTCTGAATATCTCGTATTATGATATCTTAAACATATATCTGTATGCCGATTTTCCCAAAATCACAATAATTAATATTGTATTTTTGCTCATTCTTCAAAAGTCGCAACAATAAATGCTCACATTAATTTCTGAATTTACAGTCAGTTAGTTCATACCTTGATCACAAACTCCATTTCCTGAACAATCACCAGGACAAAGTTGTTCAAATAAGTCTGGTAGTTCAAACACTCCATTGATTTGTATATATAAACTGATATTATATGACAGCTGTATAGAACATTGTTCATCTACCGTCTGGACTAATTCCTGCTTCCAATCCATATTATCTGTCAACTGAAATTAAATGAAATGGAAATCTTAGCAGTTCAAAATAGACTGATCTCAGAAATCTAATTGTCTAATGGTTTTATTACTAATTGCTATAAGGATTTATTTTTACAATTGTGACTGGAATGGAGAGTTGTCTCATTGGCACTCATACCTCATCTTCTTATATCTATAATTGTATTATTTTCTTTGTGAACAGTGAAACTATACAAGCATAACTGAAAATTTTATAATGATAATATGGATTCTGGGATAGAAATTCAATTCAAATTGTTTTTCTATAAAATTATAAAACCTTTTTCTATTTTATACCATAAGACGATTGAAGCCCATTTACATAAATATGAACAAATAATCTCCTCAATATATTGTTATTATCATCGCTTTGCAGGTTATGGTTGCCTTGTTCTAATCTGTACATAACAACTATGTTGATAGTGTGGCTTCATTATCATCCTTAGGATACCAGTCTTTGTGGATTCATTATCATCCTTAGGATACCAGTCTTTGTGGCTTCATTATCATCCTTAGGATACCAGTCTTTGTGGATTCATTATCATCCTTAGGATACCAGTCTTTGTGGATTCATTATCATCCTTAGGATACCAGTCTTTGTGGATTCATTATCATCCTTAGGATACCATTCTTTGTGGATACATTATCATCCATAGGATACCAGTCTTTGTGGATTCATTATCATCCTTAGGATACCAGTCTTTGTGGATTCATTATCATCCTTAGGATACCAGTCTTTGTGGATTCATTATCATCCCTAGGATACCAGTCTTTGTGGATTCATTATCAACCTTAGGATACCAGTCTTTGTGGATCTATTATCATCCTTAGGATACCAGTCTTTGTGGATTCATAATCCTCCTTCGGATACCAGTCTTTGTGGATTCATTATCATCCTTAGGATACCAGTCTTTGTGGATTCATTATCATCCTTAGGATATCAGTCTTTGTGGATCTATTATCATCCTTAGGATACCAGTCTTTGTGGATTCATTTTCATCCTTAGGATACCAGTCTTTGTGGATTCATTATCATCCTTAGGATACCAGTCTTTGTGGATTCATTATCATCCTTAGGATACCAGTCTTTGTGGATTCATTATCATCCTTAGGATACCAGTCTTTGTGGATCTATTATCATCCTTAGGATACCAGTCTTTGTGGATTCATTATCATCCTTAGGATACCAGTCTTTGTGGATTGCATAGGTGACAGTGAATCATGAATTTAAATGTTCTATGAAGTACAATTTACTATAAGCTTGTATGTCTAAGCTGAAGCTCTCTCCTAGGTGTGAGATTTTTTTCACTGTGTTGAATACCAGTTGGTGGCCTTCAGCTGTATCTGATCTTTGGTTGGGCTGTTGTCTCTTTGACACATTCCCTATTTCCGTTCTCAATTTTATTTTAGATCTTTTCTAACCAAGAAATCAAATGTCCACAAAAACGCAATTTTTCCTCAATCCACAAAATTGGTACCCACAAAAAAACTGAATCCACATAACTTAATCCTCTAATGTGTACCTGAATATCTTCCATACATCCCTCCACATCTTCATCCACATCTATACCAGGTAAGGCAGCACAGCTGTCAAACCTACTGCCTGTTATCATCTCTACACAGAGTGCTCTAGCTGACTCAGCTGTTATACCATTAGGTGTAGGCCAGGAAACTTCCTAAAATGCAATAAGCATGAAAGATTTCTTCATTAGTCTTAGATTAAGACAATAACTATCATACACACTCATTTCATTAGCTAATAGGTAAAATTGTCTATTTTTATTCTTTTTTTTTGGCAAAAGTAATTTAACACATATAACTATTATTATTTTTTTCTTTCTTTTAATCCCTTCACTATTAATATTTTTGGTTATAAGATACTGGTAGATTTACTTTCTTGATTATACAATCTTTTGCATAAGATGTCATTGGGCATTTTTAAGCTCTACAAATATTGGAGATTTTACTTGTCAAAGGAGGAAAAGATCCCTAACATTAATAGTTACGCAATCATTACACCAATATAAAAATTCTACAACAAAAGATTTGCAGTTTGTACAAAATATATGTCTATACTTACAGCTTGTACCCATTGGATGTTAAATTCAAATTGAATTCTAATTTCCTGTAGATAACACTTGGTGGCTTTATATACATTGTTGGTGAGCAACTCTGCTGTCATATCCTTCCCTGAAAATTTATATAACAAAATTACATGTGTACTGTTGAAATGATAATGCAATGTGAAATTTGCATTGCTCTTTAATTATACCCTTGTTCAAGATACACATTTTCAGTAAACAGGTAGTAAAATATTAAATGAAACAATTCACAGGGTATGGTAAACCAGATTAAGCTTTGTGCCATTTATAAAGCTACTGACTGATTTTATTAAGTTGAAATGTAGATCTATAAGAGTAGATATATATAGAAAATAGACTAATTAAGTTCATATCTGAATTGTGAAAAAAAACTTAAAACAATTCTTACTTCATTCTATCACAAATATTTGTGAAAAGTAACTTTCATAAAATGATAATGTGTACCTCTCCTCTTCCCTTTCTTGTTTTTCAAAGGCGGAGAGCAGTC
This sequence comes from Mytilus edulis, assembly GCA_019925275.1. Taxonomy (NCBI): domain Eukaryota; kingdom Metazoa; phylum Mollusca; class Bivalvia; order Mytilida; family Mytilidae; genus Mytilus; species Mytilus edulis. Next base: position 6,609,719 of record CM034355.1, on the reverse strand, counting down.
AGTGTAATAATTGTTTGGACCACAGTTATCTTCCATTCCTGTCTGACATTGGCAATATGTTGTTGTGGATTCATCCTCCACATCATCTGGGCAATAACCATCAAACAGAGAATCCATTCCCATTTCATGTACTCTATAATAAATACAACTTTCATCCTAACAAACTGGTTAGAACCTTTCTATCAACAATAAATAATTGTAATACAGGACCCCTTCAAGCACTATTGTCTATACATTGAGGTTTGTTTTGTTTTTTTGATAGAGGAAGCCAGAGCTATGAGAGCAAACAATGGACATTCAACAAAAAATACTGCCAATCTAGTCCATTTATATTGGAGTGGAATGCATCTGCTACATCAAATATCAAAAAGCTTTAAATATATCGAATAGATACCATTTATATCACCAGAATATAATGACATCAACATAAACAAATCTTATTTACATCGTGTCTAGACTTTGGCTATTTGTGATGAACATATTGCATAGACATCTGTCCATTATTTAAGATGCTTAATTTTATCTTTTTAAATTAAAGGTATGTAGTATCCACCTGTTTAACAAAGTTTAAAGAGCTTAACTTGATTATAAAAGATATATTAGTAATTTACCTCCAACTTTTAGAGAATTCAATCGGCTGTTTAGTTTTTCCCGTATAAAGTGTTCCATCAGACATCATCATGTCGTTGTCTTTGTCTCCGTCAAAATTACCACAAAGACCTAAATATATGGTGGCATTGTTAAAACATCTTACAACCATCAAAATTACCACAAAGACCTAATTATATGGTGGCATTGTTAAAACATCTTACAACCATCAAAATTACCATAAAGACCTAAATATATGGTGACATTGTTAAAACATCTAACAAATATTTCACCATCAAAATTACCACAAAAACCTAAATATAAGTTAATGGAAATTTGATTTATTTAAATTCTAGTTTAACACAACACAATGTATTTTCTATCAAAGAGTTAGAAATCTTAGTAAATCTGTTTTTAGGTATATGCAGGTCAATTTATTTTTAGATTCTATTAGCAATTACTAGCTACTAGAGGGGGTATGTGTATTGCTGGTCTAATTATAAAAGTAACAAGCAGACCTATAATTCTATCATAAATTTTTTATGAAGATTCTAAATATCTGACAAAAATACAAAAACAAGATCAGGGAACATCATTAAACAAGAACCATAACTCTAATTTTACCTTCCACATTATTGGCATCAGCTGGTGAGGCTTTGATCTTGACCATATGGATGAATTCTGGTGTTTTTCCTTTTCCTTGTGTGATTATAACAACAGCACCATGAGGAAGGTGGACCTGTAAAATGATCAATGATTTTTAAATTGACGAAAAAAATGTGTGTGAATGTAATAATGGATTTTAACCTTTGGTTAGATCAATCAAAATAACAAATTAAAAAGACATGCAACTTTTTGGTCTCATATAGTATGATCATCAGTATAGAATGGTAGAAACCAACTTTGGTGTATAGTATAACAATTTAGTAACTTTGTCAAGCTTCACTCAGTTCAAATCTGGTCTCTACAACATTTATCGTTTGCTGTAAGAAATTGTAAAATTGAAGGTTTGCTTTAGAAAAACCTATAATCATTCCAAATAACAATAAGAAAAGTTAATCCTGAAGTCCTACCTTGTATTTTTTCCCTCCACCATGTCTAAATATTTTAGTTCCTGGTGTCAGTTCTCCGTTCAGGATAAGTCTGATATCTATTGGTGTATCTTTTTTTGAAGAAGCTGATGCTCCACACTTATCAAATACAATGACATCATCTCCAACACGAATAGCTGCAGCACAATTACATGAGGCCTTACCATTACAGTTTCTGTAAAATGTTCTCACCTATATAAAATAATAGGGGAAAATGAAATTGAATATTATCATACAAACAAAACACCCTATTACAATGCTTTATAATTCAATCTTGTTATAATCTGTTATTACTGGACCAAAGGTGCAGATCCAGGATTTTGATACTTGTAAAAAGTCTATGCATATAAAAAGCTCCATAAGGGGACCAGTAAAATATCAGGATTTTTATTTTACCGTTAATTTTATTTTACATAAAAAAAAATTACTTAAAAATAACCATAAATGTTTGATACACTACATTACAACAAGTCTTATTTATGACCTGATGGTTAATAAAAATAAATACAGCAATATTCATGAGTAAATAGTCACAAAAGATTTAGTTCTAAAATAGATCTTACCTCATAAGGAAGGACTTTGTGTTTGTAAAATATAAATTCTCCTTCCAAATAGTTATTGTACTTCCTGAAAAAAAGATGAAAAAGATTTAAGATTTAAGATTTGTCTAATCAACGGAAATTTATATAGGATATAGAAAAGTATTAAGAATGTCTACAATATTGACCTGTAGATACTTGTTTGTCAAACAATATTAACATCATTCAAAACTTGTTACAATAGACAACTTTCGAGTCCGATGCATGTCCATCAAAAACTCTGGTTTTAGTGAACATCATTCGAGCGTTAAGGGTCGTCGTCACTTCCGTTCCAATGTTAAGAGAGTGGTTGGAAAACTATAAAGCTATATTGCACGAATTATTCAGGAAATTGAAATCTCATAATTGCAATAACTTATGTATGCAATATGTCTGAATTTACAGTACTTGACAGATTTCATAGTTTATACCATTTTTCAAATGATTACATATGAGCATCTTTGACAGATTTACTGATATCCATCCACCATCTAATGATTTCACAAGGGTGATACTACTCACCATTAATCCATTTCAGTCATATGAGGATTATTGATATATTGACATTAAACTACAGATGTGGTTCATAAGTGTTTTTTGTTTCTCGATTTTTTTATTTAGATTAGACTTGGTTTTCCCATATGAATGGTTCAATTTAAGTGGTTTTATACTAGTCATTTTTGGGGCCGCTTATAGCTTGCTGTTCAGTGTGAGCCAATGTTCCATGTTGAAGACCGTACTTTGACATATAATGGTCTACTTTTACAAATTGTGACATGGATGGAGAGTCTCATTGGCACTCATACCACATCTTCTTATATCTATTATACTCACCATTTATCAAATGATTTCATATGAGGGTCATTGACCGATCTACAGATAGCATTCTTATCTCCATCTTCAATGTTCACCTTCAAATGTACAAAATAGAACAAGTTAAAAATTCACGTTCGTCCTTCTTCTAAAAAATCCAATACTAATTCTGGTCCTGTGCCTTGACATATAATTTTCATAGATTATTTTAGCATTGCCTTTCATGAAAAACACATTTAAAAGAGATTTTTTTTAAAGAAAGAAAATGACAAATCATATTTGCAAGAAGCTCAAACTTCTTGCTCATCTACTTCTATGTATTTAAAACTCGGTATGTAATTCATGAATAGACATGACTTTAGCAGACAAATTTACAGACTCGCAATGGAATGGTGTTGAGGATGAAATGAAAATGTACTGTACAAACTTCCACACAAATAGTGTATAAAATTAATGAATGCAGTTACCTACCTTGACACTACTGTATGTGTAATTATAGGTGACTGTAGTTCCACAGAAAGTAGAAATTCCAACATCTAAATGTCGAGAAACATCTCCATCGTAAACTATATCAGTTGTGGCCATCACAGGTACAGATAGTTCATCTTCCCACATATTAACAGTGATCATTCCTCCACAGAAAGCAGTATCTCCAGCATTTACATTGCTACAATGGAGGTTGTCAGTAACATCAAAAACTATAAATAGCATCTCTAAATGTTGTACATGTAGTGACATTATTGATTTTTTTCAGTGCTAATTTAGTTTCCCTATCATGATGTATTATACATATGCATTACAAAATAACCTCTGTATAAATAGCAAGTTATAATAAATCTGTTGACAATATCTGCATTATTGGTATTTTTACAGTTAGGGTTTTTTGCTTGGGAATGAGCTGTCAACATTTTCCATTTTATTAATGTTATATTTCTTTTACTATTTCCGTGTCATTTGGTCTCTTGAAGAGAGTTGTCTCATTGGCACTCATACCATATCTTTTTATTTTTATAAAAACTAAATTTAAGAATTTAAGATGGCAAATAAATATAAATTCCATTTAATTTCTATTTTAGTTGTCATGTCATTGATAGGTAATTGGTTTTTTTCTAGTTTTATATATCTATTTTGTTGGTATGTTTTTTTTCTCAATAAAACAATGTAGACAGGTTGTGCTCTTACCTGTACATGACAGCAGCCTGCCAATGTGTATTGCCATTTGTACATAATTCTTCCACTTCCTGGAATCGAGTAGTGACCTTGACATAACAAGTACTGTTAACTCCCCTATCTTCAGGAGCACAGAATAGTGATGGGGGTACCATGGCCTTGATTTTAACCTGGCCTGGCTCTCCACCTTCTCTGATGTTTATCATTTCTGTCATAACCTGGATAGATAAAATATAATAGTGAATGTTAAATATACCATAAGGATTATGTCTAAGGTTAAAATGGCCTTCAAAACACTTAAAACAATCAATTTAATTGAACTCAATTGTTTTTTACCAGTATCTGATAATCAATTATAATAATTATAATAATGTGTTATCAATACACTAGACCTTTAGCAAATAAAAGAGTGATTATGTAAAGTAAAAACAAACCATGTACTGGTACATGTAATATGTAAAAGACTTTGTGTGAGCACCATGTACACTGAAAATGTCATTTTAGAAAGTTCAGAGGCACAAAGGGGTTACCTAAAATATTCATTGCAAAATCTGCAAACTAACCTTCACTTCTGCTATCAATATATTACTTTTCCTGGACGGTCCTCTTGTGTTGGCACAGTCATAAGCAAAACATGGAGTAACTGTACATTTTGTCTGAAATATTAAACATTACAGTTATACCAACATAAAGACATATGTATTCTTTATATAGAAACAAATATCTGGAGCAATGAGTTATTTTTTTAAGACTTTGTCTCAAAATTTGGATAAAATATTAGGCGATTTGATTAATTCATGTATTTACTGAGGCTTAAGACAGGAAGGAACTTCACATAGAGAAGTTACTACTGCATGCTCTTGTGACTGATATTCTAAATTTGATGATTGCAAGTAAAAGGTAATATAGATTTTCAAAAGTATTTTCTTTCAAGCATGGTTATCAGAAGAGGAGTATGAAAAAACAAATATTACTTTGCCATTTAATGCATTTTCCAAGCTGGCCTACATATTTTCATGATCTAATACTTGACCATATCTATTAAATAGACTGCAACAAAATCTATAAATTGAATAATTTTCATACTGACCTTGACCCCATATCCACCAACTCCATACAAATCTTCTTCAAGGTGACTTCCATCTCCAGTTGTTGTTTCTGATTTAACATTAACGTCATCCACAGTCCAATCTATGATGTATTTCACATCCCCACGGGGTAATTTGTCATACTCACAGCTAAATGTAGAGGTTCCATTAGCTTTATCGTAATCCACTTCAAGTCTTGGTTGTGAGGTGAGTTCTGGTACCTCTGAAGGAAGTTTATATATATCATGCTATTTGGGGTATGTATAATATGGATTGAATCCACATAAGATGACTCTCATAATTTATATGAAAATAACAAAAAAATAAAGAAGAACAATACATTTGTTGGGAAAAAGGGATATGGTTTTTGTCTTCAGGTTCACATCTTAAGTCTCCTTTATTGATTGATCTTTTTTTCTTTTTCTTTTTTTTAAATCTTTGATGTCACATTAAGAAAAATCAAAATAAATCTGTTTTCTATTTGATCAGTTTCAAGATCATATACAGTATGACATTCTACACAAAAACAGTTTGAACTGTGACATACCTGACAGGACTCCAACAGCATTCTTAATGGTAATTGTGGCTGTCCAAGTCTGCCAAGTTCCAACAGTACACCTAGCATAGAATCCACCAAACCCAAGCAGTGGTCCACCAAATCTATATTTATATTTCTTGTAGCCTTTAATCTTCCTCTTTATATACTTCAATCTCTTTCCAACACTTATTCCATCAATGAAGAGTTCCAAACCATCAATACTCCATGAAAATTCAAGGTCAAAGAAAGCATTGACCTTGGTAAATTTTGTTTTCACCGTCCATTCCTTATCAACAGTTGAGATGGTCAAATATAACCTCTTTTTCCAATAATACAGAGATACTCCTCTACCCCCTTGTTGATCTCCACCAGATGTTAAAATGTACATGTTTTCCTTCAGCTCAAACAGTTTCAGAGATATTTTGAAGGTCATTCCTAATAAACAGTTGTCAGGTTCACTTAGACAATTGTTGTTACCTGGTGAATCTATCAGCTGGTCCTTGCCATTCAGATCCACAGCTAATCCTCCCTTCCAACCATCCACAGTTGTTGGTGAACCAATCAGGGTTAAATTCACATTAGTGGTGATTAACATTGTTCCGATTATTTCTATGAAATTTGTTTGTTTCCAAGAAATACTGGTACCTGAAAAAAAAAAGCATTTTCAAACTTTCAAACTGTCATCAAGTTGTCTCATTCTATATATCAATAACAAGATAATTCAAATGAAATGTTTCATATATTAATATAATACCCTATGAAATGACATTCCCTAGAACGGTTGGTGATGAAAGGAAATGTAGCTTTTTACAGGTATTGATAATCTGAACATTGAAATTTTAAAATGATGACATACTCTGTATTTTTGTCCAGACAGTGGTGTTCTGAACAGCATCACAGACTCTGGTAGAATCTTGAGGGAAAACTTGTCCATTCTCATAGCATTCTCCATCAATAACACAGCTGTCATTCTACAAGAAACAATATGTTAACTCAATCATTAAATAAATTTTTTATATATGTAATTTACATGAAATGTTCAGATTTTTTTTGGTTTTTTTTTAAGGTTTAATGCTTATTATACTTATAAGTCAGTATAACTTCAGGTAAATTTGAACTAAAATTAGCATAAAAACAGTTATCATTATTTTCAACTCAGGGAAAGGTTAAAAGCTTTCAATTATCAAAAAAAAAATATTTTTAAAATAAACTATAAAGCCAAATTGCATAAATAAATTTATTTCAATTTTGTCAAGACAATTTTATCTAAGATTAGTTATAATGGCTAAAAATATATCAATATTTTGTAAATCCTCATTAAGTTTTGTTTTTACTTACCCTTGTCTGACAGTTGAATGTTCCATCATCAGCTAGCTCACAGTTTTCACATTTGGAGTCATATACAAAATGTTTCAGCTCGTTACTCTTCAATACTCCGTTATTACTTAGTGTAATAGTCACACTGACAGTTAAGTTAAGTTTGCATTCAACTAATTCAAATGTCATGAACCTTCCAGGAACCATATATACTCTACCAGACTGAAAGAAGAAAAACTGATTTTTATCACAAATAAACACACATAAATAAGACTTGCAGCAATAATATCAAGTTATCACTTACTCTGATCATTTAAAAGATCAGGTATTCTTATACAGTTTAAATTGCTGTATGAAATCTACTAGGAAGTACAGCAACTGATATTAGAGATAAGATGGTATGATTTCATGGGCTTATCCAATCTTTTTTAAAAGAGGGAGTTCCAACCCCTAGAACATACACCCCTCCCTGGATCCACCACTGGATTTCATAACAGCATGTTTACCTATACTTTGACCTTGATTTCAGTAACTAGCTTTTATCATTTACTATGTCTGGATACCAGATTCTTTTATAAATAAAATCCATTTCTAACACTGGAAGATTTAAATTGAAATTTGAAAGTTTAATGGCCATGGAATTTGAGAAAAATCTATTAGGAACATTTAGACATCCTCGCTAACTATAAGCATATTTTTCAGTTCAAATGAAACCACATATCTAGTATTAATGAAACAATACAGATAAGTTACCTGTACTTCTGTTATATGGCAGGAGAGATCTGTATTGCTGAGGATGTTCATACCATACAGGTAAACCATGGAACAATCCCTGTCTGCTGTATTACACACAGGTCCATAGGTAACTTCACCTATAACTGGTGGTTTAGAGGTGTCAACAGAACAATCCATACCACCATAACCACCCTCACAATCACATTCACCTGAAATTAAATCATATGGTTTCTATATTAATAGCTTAACATATCCATGACATTATGCATTGCAGAAAAATTAACAACAGGAGAATTAGTATTACATGGAAAGAAGGTATAGTGCTATTGAGTAATTATATAAAGAATATGCACAAAAATCATACACATATCTATAAATATTACATTAACTGACCAAAAAAAATGAAAACTTGTTCTAAACAACAATCTTTGCCATATTTAATTTCTTTTAAACCTTTTTACTAACTGGTTAAAATAATATTGACTCGGTCAAAATGAAATTTAAAAAAAATCTTTAAAATTGCTATATTAATTCCGAAATACTAAAATCTTTTTCATTTTAAGTGGAATGAAATAAAAACAGAAGCATTATAAATATTGATAGTATTTTAGCCTTACCATAACTCTTGCATGCTCCTTTACCATTACAGCCATTTGGACATAGCATGTTTGTAAACGTTGTATTTGGCATCATATAATCTCCAGAAATCTCCCAGTATTTGGTATATGTGATGGCTCTAATGTAACAGTGTGTCTTCACACTAAATAAGGCAGTCATCTTCCAGCTGTCATCATCAGTTAACTAAAACAGAGAATAAAAGTTCTGTGAGATTGTGAATACTTGGTTTTGTAAAGTCTACCAGTTCATTGATTTAGTGTGTACTTTTAGTTTCTAAACTGAAAGTAAAAGAAATTAAATTTATAACATTATAGATTTTCCAGCTTGTACATATTAAAAGTGCTTGACAGTTCCACATGATGACCTCAAGTTTCTGCTGAATCAACTTTTAATGAATTTCAAACAAACAATTTAGTTAGCACAATCACCTTTTAACTCATATTAATGCTTGAATCAATATTAATGATCCTTTTTGGTGCATTTTATGTTTGAATTTAATTTTTAAACAACGACTGATCCAGCGTTAACTAATTTAATCAAAAGTGGTAATCTATCTGATAACTTCACTGATGTTATCAGCAAACACTAAAATGTTACTAACTGACCAATCACAGTATTTGACAAATCTTTTTGCTATGAGCAACAAGCTTTACCCTCCTGAGAATGTGGTTTTGTTGGATTATAGTTTAATGAAAAGTGTTGTGTAGGTTTTTTTCTTCTTTTAGGCCATGTGGTTTTTTATCAATTAATGATTTTGTATTGTCCCCTTGTCATCTTCTGTCTTCTTTTTTTAACAAGATTACAAAATACTTACTCCTATATCAGTGACACAGGACTCAACAGAAATGTAAAAAACAGATGGCACTAGTTCACGGCACATGCTTCCCTCCATGGTTGATAGTATATAGTTCTGACATAATTCTCTGACGTATGTCTCATTCATACCAGAAGGTGTAGGCCAGCTTACAACCTGCAGTGAAAAATAAATTATAATTCACTTACTATTTGATCACTACATACTTAATTTATGACTTATAAATTTATAATATTTCACCTAGTAACATGAATCCTAAGAATATATGTTGGATGTTCTATCAGAAATTCCCTTCGTTATAAAGTCCAGTTGTCAAATTGATGCAAAAGAGAATCAATTTTTTTTAAGGAACTAAGAATTCTTTAATAAAGTTTATACTGACAAGTGGTTTTAATTATTGGAGTTGTCTTTCCTAACTACATATCTCTACTATTGACTGATTGTTGCTTCTTGTTTCACATTATTTTTT
>CM034355.1:5260049-5304831 GCA_019925275.1 Mytilus edulis | reverse complement strand
AAGACCATTTTGAGCCAAAATTTACCTGTCTATGAGTTTGCATTAAAAATTGAGGATTAATGCGCTCCATAGTATACTAATTTAAGATTTCCAGAAAACCAGGGGTTATTTTTAGTGGTACCTCCTTTCGGAAGCTCTCTGCTTTCTTATATGATTTTGAATGTATGTTGAAAATTGGCATGCAGAAAGGTGACACCTGTACAATTCAGGATATACCTAGTTTCTATGAAGTTAAACTTAAGGTAAAATATTTAGAAAGCTGTGAAAATTGCAAAATTTGGTTGAACAGATAGGGACTTTTAATTGGTGGTATGACACCTATAGTTGTTAATGTCTGTGTCATTTTGGTCTTTTGTGGATAGTTGTCTCATTGGCAATCATACCACATCTTCTTTTTTATATTGTCAATAATCATAAAAAGGTTTTGTGTGATGTTTATGTTATTTATATTTGGATGTCAGCTAATGCATATCGTATCTGTAGATGACTGGTGGATAGGTTTAACAGACATACAGACTGAAGGATCGTTTAAATGGGATTCTGGTCATCCTCTTTCATTCACTGATTGGTATCAAGGTCCACCTAGTAGTGAACCGGATGATCTTGGTATTCTTGGAAATACAAATGATGTGGACTGTGCTCACTTATCTGCTCGTCTCTTATTCCAATGGCAAGATGAGGATTGTGTGAGAGATCTTTCCAATCATGCATTATGTGAATTTCGGTATGCATTCATATGCCCTAATAAGATACGACTTCTACAGTTTTGACACTGTTGCATTCATTAATCCATTTCTCCTGAATGTATACAAATCATTATTTTACAAGTTTGTAACCAGGTTATAAAATGGTTGGTATTTACCCAATATTTTTATATACGATTCACTAGTTCATTCTTGACCATAATTTTTTTTCAGTTGATTGGCTGGAAACTATTTGATACAAACTTATCATATATACATGTTTATGTTACGGAATAGGCTTTCATAAGCAGTTGTATGTTGTGGAATTTTGACTTCGATACCTTCAATACCTCGATGAAATTAATACACGTGTCTGTGAAATATTAGTTTGTAAATAACAAACAACGATTTTAAATTTCAAGAAATACCCTACAAATACCATGATAAATCAAACACATTCGAGATCGAATGTCTACATGTGTTGGCTTGTCAACACCAACTTGGAATTTTAATAAAAACAATTGGAAGTTTGATTGATTTTGATAACATGATTATGATTTTTTTTCTTAAATTCTTTTCTCGTTTTTTATATTTACTTATTGCCCAAAATGGCTGGTATATTTATGTCGCTTTCAATTGCTATCGCTCCGCAAATAAGTGACCACGTAATATATATGCATATATTGTATAAATTTGATCGGTTTACTTTTTTAGATATCATATGTAAGCATTTTCTTTTTTTTTTTTTTTATCAGCAGCAGTCTTAAATTCAGATCATGACAGTATAATATGTCATTCTGATAAGATTAAATAAAACTATTAGCAAAATCAATGTCGAACATATCTGTTTTTTGTTTGCCTCCCGATATGGTTTTAGGGGTTCATATCTTATTCCAAATTAAAAGACAAATTGAAAGTATTGGTATTGCTTTGTTTCATAAAAAGAATGGCCAACGAAGTATCTTGTCTTAGGAAGGGATAAATCCTACTTCGTAATTAGTTATCAAAGTTACCAGGATTATAATTAAGGATCACTCTGGTTCAAACAAAAAATTCTTTGAAACTGACATTATCAAGATGCTTGATTTCTTGATTGACAACATATTTGTTACGTTCGGAGGACGTGTTTTTAAACAGACTATCGGCATTCCAATGGGAACGAATTGTGCCTCTCTCCTTGCCGACTTCATATAGGAACTTCTTAGGAAGAAACATAAGAAGTTAGCAATATACTTTAACTCTACTTTCCGCTATATAGATAATGTTCTTTCACTAAATAATTCAGAATTTGGTGACTATATCGAATACATCTATCCCATTGAACTAGAAATAAAGGATACAACAGATACAGTTAAGTCGGTCTCATGTCTTGACTTACATCTAGAAATTGACAATGAAGGTCGATTGAAAACAAAACTTTACAACAAAAGAGATGATTTCAGCTTTCCAACTGTGAACTTTCCATTTCTAAGTAGCAACATTCCAGCAGCACCCGCATACGATATTCCCGTGCTTGCATTTCCTATAATGATTTTCTTTATAGAGGGTTGTTGCTCACAAGAAAGCTATTAAATCAAGAGTTCCGAATGGTGAAGTTGAAATCATATCTTCGTAAATTTTACGGACGCCATTACGAGTTGGTTGACCGTTATGGAATAACCGTTTCATAAATGATGTCGGATATGTTACTTACGTCGTAACTACAGTCCCCTTCCCTTTCATAAATGTGACCCACCGAATTAGACTATTTACCGGATTTGTTATCTCATAAGCAACACGACGGGTGCCACATGTTGAGCAGGATCTGCTTACCCTTCCGGAGCAACTGAGATCACCACTAGTTTTTGGTGGGGTTCGTGTTGTGTATTCTTTAGTTTTCTACGTTGTGTTATGTGTACTATTGTTTGTCTGTTTGTCCTTTTCATGTTTAGCCATGGCGTTGTCAGTTTATTGTCAATTTATGAGTTTGACTGTCCCTCTGGTATCTTTCGCCCTTCTTTTATAATACAAGTTTAGTATAAACAGTTTTACTGACAAGTGTCTGGCTCAAGACTTGCTGTTCATAAACAAATTGAGATTTTTTTTTTATTTTTTCAAGAATTTGTTTCAAAAAACGAAAGAAAAGAAAATTACAACACGTTCCACGTACCTCGTGTCATCCCGAAACCGTTTCAAACAGTGAATGAAGATTGAAAGTGAGACCGCGAAGAAACGCACTGTTTGAGCTCAGCAGAACATTTTCAACATTCCTGCATTATCACTTGTTTTTCAAACCCCTGGTATAGCACAATCATCCTTACACGCTCACACAAAAAAATCCCTGTTAATCTACAGAATTCTAACAAATCCAGATAGTTAGTTCATAATTTTCCCGGCAAACCGCCATCTTTGAATATGAAGGGGAAGACGTATTGTCTTTTTGTTCTTTTTTTTCATAATCCAAAATCATCTTAAATTGTTTTAACCCGATTTATAACCTATAATATTTGCATTGCTATTTATACATCTGATAAATTTATTGAGGGATAAAAAGATCGAGTGGTGGTGTCACTCCCGGATATAACCGGCATTCTTAATCAGACACTGAAAGGAAATAAACTGTTCACTTTTATTTTGTTCCTTCCGTCTGCTATTGTATTTTATATTGCTTGAAGAGAAGTTGTGTTCTCTTAGCTACTTGAATAAGTTGTATTTGTATGATATAGGTGTGTAGCCATTTATTTTTTACAATTTGAAATAGATATAATTTAGATACTATACTGCAAATTGTTCGCATTGGAGAATACCTCGGTTGGTCAGTGTGTTTTTTCCGCGCTATCCCGACAATAGGTATTTACTATTTCTTGCATATTCAGTGCGGTATTAGTATATATTTATATTTTAATTTAATTTCTCCATGTTTGCTCTTTTTCTCTTATCCATTGTAATCAGACCAACCTTAACTGAGACTTTGGGCAGTGAAATTTTTGTAAATTCTCTACATAAAAATCCTTTTTGGGAAAAAAAGTCATATCATAAACATACTGTTTGTCTGGTTTTTCTATAAAAAAAAATCTACTGTAGAACATATTTTTTTGTGTATTATTTGTATCGTAGGGTTTATGTCGTTGATAAGATTAACTAAGTTTGTTAATAAACGCATTGAGGGACCAACGGGAAAAAGGACTCTTAGACATGTTGTTCTAGCAGATAGTAAAGGCGTCAGACTGCAACAACAGTTCATTCACAAAGAGCAAATGAACATCATATGATGGTGCAAGAGAGGTAGGAAAATTCAAGAGGCTCTTGACTGGCTAAAAGCAAATTTGGAAACAAAAATACAACTCATTGGAGATATCTGGCTGCACATCTTGGTTTGCACGTGTAACTTGACTGCATTCGATCGTAGTACAAGATACATCTGCCTATCATCATCTAAATCTCAAGAAACGGTAGATCAAATTACAACAACCTACAAAGATATAATGCAATTATTCGCTAAATACCTAAACTGTAAGCTTACATTTTTGGAAACGCCTTTCTACTCGATTGTCAATTGAAATACAAAACAAAAACACAAAGACCCATCAAAATTTCTGGAACAAGATCACCTATTGGAACAACAAGTTTTATTATTAAACAAAGAGGTCAAATCCATCAATACCTCTCTAGATTTTTCCCACGATTTATATAGAACTTCTAACTGCAAAACCTCAAATCCCAAAGGAAAGAAACAAAGGAATACTTCAACGTCGCTCTTTATAAAGACGGAATACACCCTGACCCTGCTCTGACCAACGTCTGGTAAAAGAAGCTAGTAGTGCAAATCTTCCTTGATTGCTGGACGGACTAATAGATTATTCAACACTGCTTATATAACATAAATCAAAACATATGTAGTATATAGTAGACTGTCTCTCCTTTTTAGATTTTAATCAATTGGTTCTAATTGCAGAATATAACATGTTATAGTTTGTCATATATTCTTCTTTTAGATTTAATTAGAATATCTGGCTGTATTACATTTGCTTTTACTGTGTTGAGATTTTCTCGTGAGTTAATTCCTTTTTTATTTTTTATTTTATTTTTATTTTTTTATTTTCTGTCATTGCCGGATTGCCCGTCTTTTAATGTGCTGCGTTGTATTCTATTTTCATTGATATTTTAGGTATCCCCTAATTTTAGAACTAGTAACAGCTCTCATTTTACTTTAACTTTTTTTTTAGTAATTAGGTTATAAAAATCAAAGTATATTCCCAGCTTCTTTACATAGACATTTAATTTTAAATTGATAATGGGGTTTATATTTAACAATTGAATCCTAATTATCTGCAAGGAGAATTTATAAAGAACACTCTTTTGCATCTCTACATTTTCAACTTAGATTATCTCTTTTTGGTTATCTAGGAGTGCATGCATTAATATAAAACCATCAGTTCTTGTCTCTTATCTGGCCCAAACATAATTCACCAATTGCAAGGTAGTTCCAATTCCACCTCTACCCCTCTGATTGGTCAGTGTGGTTTTTCCGCACTATACCTGATCAGTGAGGTTCCAGCCTACTTGCAGTCTTAGTCATTGTGTTTTTCCGTGCTATATTATACTGCCAGTGCTCAGCATTAGAGTATAACCCTATTGGTCAGTGTGGTTTTTGCGCGCTATACCAAACATGATAACCCAGTGACTTTTATTGTGAATTTTCTTTTAGTGCAGGCTTATTCTAACAGTCGATAAATATTTGGTGGCAACAGTTAAACAATATGGATAGATCAATGGAGACAAGAACATACAAAAGGGCTCTATCAACAGGCAACCAAAAAAAATGCTCAAATTTACTATCAATCTTTTCCACACAAAAAACAACATGACAGATAATGGTAATAGAGTTGATATCCTGAAAAAAACAAACAAAAACAAACAAAAGCAAAGAGTTGATATCTTCATCAATGAGATCTTCTTTGCTCAGAAATTAAGAGCAAATTTAAAGATCTAAACACTTGTAACAACACTTTCCAAACTCAACTTAAAAACCTTAAGGCCTACATGTACTCTTCAACAGTTAAACATCAGGATGGAAAGCACAACCCGCAAACATTGTCTTAGCCATCAACCAGAGTAAAGATCACCGTGGAGAGCAGAGGAAAACCCACCCAAATACCTGCTATTATGGATATCTCCGTCACATCAAATACCCAACATCAGAAAGAAGATAAAAACAACCAAGTTATATGTCCTAAATGTGAGACACCTGTAGAAAACAAAGGCATATCCTGTCATTCCTGTGACAATTGGTACCATTACATTTGTTTAAACATCAAAGAAGACGATCTGAAACTTTATGAGGGATCTGACTTTCACTGCCCACAGTAGTGCAACGACGACCTTTTGAATATTGAACAAAGCAATACCCAAAGCGAAAGTAATGATAATCCTAAAGAAGGAAAAAGCATCTACTGAACTCTACTGTACTAATACAGATCAACAAAATGAAGAGGAGAATAAAGATTATACTGTTTCAAAGCAAATTTTCTATGAACTAAAAAAAACAAACACAATGCTCAAATTGGAACCCACACAATAAACTCTTCAAGCACACCAAAAGTAATTGACCAACTAAAAAAAGTCTACAGGTGTACCTGATACTACTCCTAAGACAGGTACACTTACAAAAAGAACCCCTGAATCAACCAATCGAACGAAACGGAAACAAGACCACAAGAGGAAATCAAAATCTTAAGCTGTGTTGTTAAATTTGATATATGCCTTTTTGGTTTTTTTTGTTACATTTTTGTTTGTTTTTATAGTGATTAAGATTATAAAAATACTCATCATACCAGGATTTAAATTTTCTATTTACCACAGACTCTTGTTTCGTCTACAAAAGACTTCATCATCGCCGCTCGAATAAATAAATGTTATTAACTAAGACAAATTAATACGAAGTTAAAGAGTTTTTAGGACAAAAAATTCCTAAAAGTTTTGCCAAATACAGCTTAGGTAATCTATTCCTGAGGTAAAAAAGCCTTAGTATTTAACAAAAAAAAAGACTTTTGTTACCAGTTTTTATATGATGATGAGCATATCAATGATAACTCAAGCCAACAAAGCCAACACAGAAGTCCTACTGGGCTGGTGATACTCTCGGGGAATTAAACCTACACAAGCAGTGTTGACACAATGTTGACTGCTGTACACCCATTTTTTATTTTTTTATTTTTACATTTTCAGACTGGTGGTTTTGTTCTCGGATCGTTGTCAATATAATGGAGTTTGATGCGACTGTCATATAAGTGAGAGGTTTAGCTAGCTATCAAACCAGGTTCAATATCCACAATTTTCTAAATAAGTAAATGTCTGTACCAAGTCAGGAATATGACAATTGTTATTGATTTTGCCATTTGATTAGGGACTTTTCGTTTTGAATTTTCCTCGGAAATGAGTATTTTTTATTTTACTATTTTATATATATATATATATATATATATTTAATCTGAAAATAGAATATACGATATGATTACCAATGAGATATGTTTTACACACGAGTCCTAATCTGACAAAATTAAAAAGTATAGGTCATTGTTCGTGAAGATCTTTTTTGGGACAAATCATCTGCACACATGGCCATTATATTGATGAACAGTGCATGTGTAATCTCCAGATGACTTTAAAACGAAATAAAGCAATAAAAGCTCATCAACCTACCAGTTTGTGTTTTTTTTTTACAGCTGAGGCCTTTTATGGATAAACATAGTTATTGTAAATAAAGGCAACAGTAGTATACCGCTGTTCAAAACTCATAAATCGATAGAGAAAAAAATAATCTTAATTTGACTATGAGATTGAAAAACAGCTTTAAGAGTGCAGTTCCCTTTATTCCCCATATTTTTTTGTTTTTTTTTCCCCATTTTATCCAATAATTTAATAGTTCTTTTTTCAATATATTATACCAATGTAAACAATTACATTTTCTACAAGAGTTTAAACAAAAGTGGAGGGGAATATACCAGAGGCACATTTAAACTCATAGATCGAAAATAACATGAACGAGGTCAATACGTTACATATGGACCTCTTCAGTATATATTGACGGGGACGAAGTCCGAGTGGCATTATAATCTATTTTCTTTTTCTTCCTAAAATAATATCTTTATTGCACTTTTCTTTGCTGTTTTGACAAATTACTCGACCTACAGCTAGCAGTTTGCCGAGTATTACTGGAATTAGTCAAGTGAAAACCAGGGAATTTATTCAGTGAATTCATATCTATAGGTAGTTTGTTAGTTTTACAATTCATAGTTGTTACATACATCTGAGACATACATTTTGCAAAAACATATTCTTTCATGATTACGGAAAGTGTACAGTTTTGTCCGATTCTGTTTCCAAAGATTAAAACTTTGTGATTATTGACCTTAACCTTTTTATTGGTTGATCAGTTGTTCTGATTGATTTATGCGTTTTATTTATTCTCACGAACAACTTTTAAAAACTTTAATAAACTCTATAATCTAACATGTACATACATAACGTATTGACTGAGTGAAATTCATTACTTTATATTCTGCATTTGTTAATAATATTAGGAAAAGGGCGTTCACTATTCTTTCCGTGTATTTAAATTGTATTTTGCCAGAACCTTTTCGTGCTGTTTAAAATATCAATATTCTTTGAAAAGCTGTTTGTTGAAAAACAGATTTTTGGCTTGCGTTATCTTTCTTGCATTTTTACAGTCTGATTTTTACATTAAAATTTTGATAACTTCAATATACTAAAAATACAAATTAGGCTTCGGATGCATAAAATATCCTTTAAAACACGTGATCGTAATATTTAATGAAAACAGGAGATTGCTACATCATATATAATATAATATATATTAGAGTTTAGAACTGTATACATTTGACCTAGATAATTACATCTGTACTATTTTCATTGTTTATCAAAGCACTTAAACGATCCTAACTGTTAAACCACATTTCCGTATGTTATCTCACTTCAATCTTTAATTATATAATTTACAATCGATAATTACAACTTCATCCTATGTCAGTAATCGTTCAGCATTGCACGTTTGGAGCAAAAGTGAGTCTTTGTTTTATACAATCTAATTCAATTATATATTACTCATGAATCAATTAAATGTCTTTAACTTATTGAACAATATTTTTCCCTTCATAGTTCCAATGAATCTTTGAACCAAGAGTTTCAAATGGTAAAGTTAGATTCACTCTTTCGAAAATATTTAGGACACAATCACGAGTTGGTTGACGTTATGTTAAATTTATAAATATACATCATTGATTTAGTAAGATTAACTATTTTCTTTTGTCATGTTAAAATTAACGCACTTAACAGACGTAACTTCTCTTGAACTGAATTTTAATGTGCGTATTGTTATGCGTTTACTTTTCTACATTAGCTAGAGGTAAAGGGGAGGGTTGAGATCTCATAAACATGTTTAACCCCGCGGCATTTTTGTGCCTTTCCCAAGTCAGGAGTCTCTGGACTTTGCTATTCTTGTATTATTTTTAATTTTAGTTTCTTGTATATAATTTGGAGTTTGGTATGGCGTTCATAATCACTGAAGTAGTACATATATTTGTTTAGGGGGTAGCTGAAGGACGCCTCCGGATGCGGTAATTTCTCTCTGCATTGAAGACCTATTGGTGACCTTCTGCTGCTGTCTGCTCTATGGTCTGGTTGTTGTCTATTTGACACATTCCCCACTTCAATTCTCAATTTTATGTTAAAGCAAAGTATGTTGTTGATTTACTCGGAAGAAACTTCCTTCCAGCTTTTACATCTGTCCTCAGGCTTTAGTCTAACACAAATAATAAAAACACCATACAATATTTATTCATTATCAAACAATACACATTTGGAACACACTTTAGATTTCGTTTACTTTCACAGATGACGACAGATATGTTTCAATCATCGTCAATACAATTTAGTTCTTCTTTTCATCGAATGTGACCTACCGAATTAGATTTATCTTCATATCTGTATTTGCAGGAGCAAGACAGTAGGTGCATAAAAAAAGATAAGTTTAACTATCTAAAGCTTCAAAGTTCATCCTCTATTCTGAGTGGGGTTTGTGTTTCTCAGTCATTAGTTTATTATGTTGTTGGTTATGAATCATTCTTTGTCTTGAAGTTGTATTTTGGTTTTTACCATGGCCTTTTCAGTGTGTTTCGATTTTTTCGATTGAATATTTGTTTGGTATCTGTGGCTCTTTTTTATAATACAATATTTAAACATTGCAATCAATAAGTGTTTATGCATATCATTTAATAGAGTGAAACATTTTGTCGAGAATTTAATTTTACTATAGCTAGCCCTAACAAAACAAAACCAACAAACAAACAATTAAATAAAGTGAAATAAAAATTCATAGACTTACATTCATATACGATTAAATTGATATTAAACGATTATAATTATTATTAATGCAACCTAGTTATTCTATTCATACATGTACTCATAATAAAAAGATATATATATAGTTACATAAATTTGTATTTTGTTGTTATTTTCTCTCCCGACAATATCTGAAAATCATATAAAAAATAGTATTTTAACTCCTATTATCATAACACATATTTAATTCTTACATATATACATATATACATATATACGTATATATGCATATATAAACGAGTCTAAATTGAAAACTACGTTCAAACCTGATTGCGTTGACGCATATGAGGCATCTTTAGTCCACCAGTATCATATGATTCAATTAGTACATTTCTTTTGATTTTATCTGGTTTGTCATTCCATAGAAACTTTAAAAAAATATTTTCGGTTTTCTTAAAATTTTCAAAAGAGGGATTTGACAATATTGTTAATGATAAACTCATCATAGATACCAGGACTAAATATTGTATATACGCATGACGCGCGTTTGGTCTACAAAAGACTCATCAGTGACGCTCGAATCCAAAAAAGTTAAAAAGGCCAAATAAAATACGAAGTTGAAGAGCAATGAGGACCAAAATTCCTAAAAGTTTTGCCAAATCCAGCTAAGGTAATCTATGTCTGACGTAGAAAAGCCTTAGTATTTCAAAAATTCTAAATTTTGTAAACAGTTGAATGACTGAATGAGAATTGGCAATGCTAAAGACTTTCTGACTGTAATTTGTCCTAGATATGTAAGATCTTGGTAAATCCAAGTATTTAATAATGCCTTTATCTTTTCACTTTTCTCTTCGAAATTATGGGCAGTCTTGTCGACAGCAAAAAGATCATAGTTTATACCTAAGAGTTTAAATTCCCCTGTCTGAATATAGCTAGCCTTAATTCAATTATTTTAAACACTATTTTTTTTTACTTAACAAACCATTTCATTAGAGGATTATGCCAGACAAGTAGCAAGAATATGAAAAAGAAGACGCACATTTTGGAACTGTATTTGTCTCTGAAGCTGTTTGTACTATCGAGAAAACAAGCGCACCTCGTTTCGATGCCTTTTATAGCCGACTATGCGGTATGGACTTTGCTCAATGTTGAACGACGTACGATGACCTGTAAATGTTAATTATTGTGCCATTTGGTCTCTTGTGGAGAGTTGTCTCATTGACAATCATACCACATCTTCTATTATAAAACATGTGTAAAATCCTTGTATTTTTTGTTCAAAGTTAAAAAATGTATATATATATACTGACAGACATTAAAACACAAGACATATTTTTTTTCATCAAATCTAAAAGACTAATAGTAATTTCATTGCTAATCATGCTTCATGTACTCCTTCTTGAATAGAAAAATCAATTCCTAAAGTTCCTCAAACAATAAAACATCGCGAGACCTTGACGTCACACGAATATCCTGACTCGAAAGTAGAAGCTCATACATGATTTGTTTTTAAATTCTTCGTAAAAATTGTAATAATTTGACATAATTTAATAAAACTTTTTATGAAGTACAATATCGGATGAGCAATTTCAATCTCTATTTTCCTCAGCAAACAACATCAGCAACAGCGAAACTATAATCAAAATCATATGTCCGACTCACCGGAAAATTACCCTGAATGTAGAGACATCCTTATCACAAACAACGGAATAGAAAATTAATTGAGAAACCTTAACCCACACAAAGCCACTGGACCGGTTAACATCAGACCAATTATACTCAAAGGACTTGCCAGTGAAATCGCTCCCAAACTTACCATCATATTCAATATTTCAATGGAGACAGGCAAAGTTCCAGATGACGAGAGGACAGCAACAGTCACTTCAGCATTAAAAAGGGTCAAACGTATATTTCGGCAAATTACAGACCAATATCTCTTTCATGTTTTTGCTGCAAGATCATCGAACATATTGTTACCAGCTACATTATGAAACAGGAAAACAAGTAAAGGGAACAGTAGTATACCACTATTCGAAATTCATAAATCGATCGAGAAAAAAATCCGGGTTACAAACTTAAACTGAGGGAAATGCATCAAATATGAAAGGAAGACTACGACATAACAGACACACAACATTAAAATGCAACATACACTAAAAGAACTATAAGAATATAAACAATGGCCATTTTCCTGACTTAGTACAGGACATTTTTAGAAACAAAAACGGTGGGTTGAACTTGGTTTTTTTGCAAACCAAACCTCCCCTTTAATGGCAATGTTAAATATAATATTAAAATGACAACATTATCTGACAGGACTATAAAACAAATAGATTGGAGAAAATATAGGACAATGAAACACATGAATAATAGCTAACAAAAGGTATCGCGTTTAAAATTTCATACTGCAGACGTGCGTTTCGTCCACACAAGACTAACCAGTAACGGTCAGATGAATAAAGTTCGAAAGCCAAATCAAGTTAAAAGTTGAATAGCACTGAAGACGAAAAGTTCCAAAAAGTTCTGACCAATACGGCTAAGATTTTCAGCCTGGGATATAACCATCCTTATAATTTACAATAATTCACACTTTTGCAAACAGTAAATTGTATAACAACATCCTTTATTCACTACAAAAATTTGAAAAACAACACATTGAATAATTTCTTGCGTTCGAAGCGCTATTCTGGATTTACCTTCATCAGGAACGCTCAAAGCCTAACATTTGAAATCAGAAGATTTATACGACGTACCGAAACCACTGAAGAGATATCTGTCAAAAATACCTAAAATAAATCGCCAAATTGATCTACAGTCAACTTTGGCTTGGGGAGTTGAAACCTAGTTTCTTGATAATTTCAATATCTATAAACAGCCAAATTTAGTAAAGTTTGTTAAATCATGGCAGTACCAAAGTACTAACTACTGAGCTGATGATACACCGTCTACAACATAGATTTCGAAGTAAACGATCATGCGAGACGCAACTCTTAGAATGCATTGATGACCTATCAAAGTGCCTTGAACTCGGAAAACAGTCTGATCTACTGTTACTAGACTTTTCAAAGGCATTTGCTAAGATATCCCATAGCCTACGCCTACCAACCTCAATCACTACGGAATCAGGAGAAAGACCAAGAGCTGGATAGAAGCGTTCCTGAAAAAATAGAATCCAAGTAGTAGTAGTAGTAAATCTGAAATATCATGGTAATACTTATATATTGCCTGAATTAAAAAAAAAAAGGTTTTTAATAATTGATAAGACGGAAATTCGAATCAGCTCGGATAACACATTTTTTTCAATCTTAGCCAAACAAAAAGAAGTCGTTTAATTCCTGCAAAATATTGCTTAAATATTTTTTGGATTATAAATCTTAAAAATCGCATACTTTTGTCAAATTTGCATTCTTTTTATGTGAATAAGTCAATAGTGTGCTGTCCCAATGATAATTGTACTCGAATTTATAAGGAAAAACAGTAATATTCAGTATTGAACGAGTACCCAAAGGGACGAATTGACATATCATAATTATATATTGGTTTCCCTCCCCAGACTACAAAATGCCCTGTCATCAATATTTGACGCAATGAAAATTCAAGTGCAATCTTTGTGCTAAATGAGATTATCTATAAGCATAAGCTGGTACTAGGATTGATGTTCAGATCATATCTTCTAGAAAGGAGGGACGAAAGATACAAAAGGGACAGTCAAACTCATTATGATATCTAGAATAGAGCCCTTTATGCATGAAAAAAGACACAAAGTTAAGTATCAATGGATGAGGATTAAAACCATATGTTTGAATCCATTTCCTTAGATCGGATATCTCAAACCTTATACAAATGATTTTTTTTCTAAATGATGCCACAAGACACTTCAGTCAGTATAGTCGTTCCAGAACTCATAATGATCAGTACATTGATGTTTTTTTTTTTAAATTTGAAAGCATTTCATGTATGAATAGTAATTCTCTACCTTTTCATCTCTTGGTTATTGCTCCTTAGAAAAAGTAGTTCCTTAATTAAGTGCTTGGATGTGTCTACAGTTTAAAGTTTATTGGATATGTTTGCCTCATTCTCACAGCCAAACGTAAACAATAAAGGCAACAGTAGTATACCGCTGTTCAAAACTCATAAATACATGGACAAATAACAAAATAGGGGTAACAAACTAAAACTGAGGAAAACAACATAAATGCTTGATCACTGTTTAAATTACTACTTTTTTTAAACGCACAAATGACTTTCAATACATGTGTAAGAGTTGTCTCCCATATATATGGTCTGCCCCTTAAACATTTAAAAGGAGTGTTATCGTGGTAAACATAAGCAACGTTTAGGTGTAATTGTGTTTTTAAAAAAATCTTTATTTTCAGTATTGAATGCGTGTTTTATTTGCGATATGCTCAAAGTTTTCTAGATACATTTTTTTCAAAAGGAATGCCGTTTTACAGGATAAAATATAAACTCTCATTGCTATTGCAGGAATGTAATATATGTACCCTGTACGTTTGTTCGTACCTTTCGTCGAAATGTAAGAAAGCTATAATGTGATTGTTTACATTATGTGTTCTGAAAGTAGAAATTTTTAATAAATGATATACGTACGTAACTCGACGTAGAGACCTAATCGGACTGGTTATGGCCAACCATGGAATTTGATTAAATATTTTCCTCTAGATAAAACAAAGTATTCCTAGAATTTAACAATCACATACTGGAATTTTTGTCCGTATTAATTTATTCTCTCATGACAAACAAAAATAGCAGTCTAGCATTATATTTATCACGTGGTTTTCTAGCTTCTCGCTTATTTTCACTGACATAAAATAGGCCGATGTATGGTCAGATAAATTCGTTACGCCAAGTAATGTCATTTTATTTGAAATCTCTAGCTAGGGTAGACTTACTTTTCTGTTATATTTCTATTATAAATACGATATTAGAAAATACGTTGAACCACAAACGTCAAAATTATTTAATCGCGTAGTGGAATTAAATATTTGTGGATTCTTATCAATTCTATAGAACTTTTGGACTATTTTAAATCTCAGTCTATTTCTGAAATTAATTCTAACATACTTTTATTTTTTTAACCCTGTATGCCAACATTGCCCATGTGAAATTTCAAAATTGTTTTGTATAAACATTGAACATCAAAATATCTTTCCTATGTGACGTATAAATTTTCTGACGTCAGACATGCGAAGCAATAAATGTGTTTTTAATGTTTATAATTTGATAGATGTTTTTGTGTTCTTCTTTTAAATTGTTTCTTTTAAAATTGTAACACGACAATGACTGCTGTGCCCATATTTTGACTATTGTTATTTATTATATCTATTTAGTTCACGAATCGTTGTAAATATAACGGAATTTGATGAGACTGTCGTACAAAGTGAGAGATTGAGCGCTATAAAACCAGGTTTAATCCACCATTTTCTACATTTGAAAATGCCTGTAGAGAGCCAAGAATATGACGGTTGTTGTCTATTCCTTTTTTATGTGTTTTGTTATTTGATTTTGCAAAGTGATAAGGGACTTTCCGATTTGATTTTCCTCTGAGTTCAGTATTTTTGTGATTTTTTTCTAATTGCATGGAAATCTATAATGTTAATGAAAAATGTCCACTATTATAGATATTGTACAACATGAGAGTCACTTGGCTGGATCTGTATTGGAAACTACTGCTCATAATTACTTTGACTAAAAGCAGCACATGTGAGTACAACTAATCTGTATTTACGAATCAATTTAAAAATGCATCATACATATGCCACCATACAAGTTTTGTATAAATGAAAGACGACAATAAGGTAGCAATTTGTTTCAATTTTAGAACCGTTGATTACATTTAGACGTTAACAAAATCTTTTGTGGGTCCACTTTAATGTGGTATAAACTATTTTGAATTATGAAACGTTGCATGTTTTTCTTTTATTCATCTTTATCTTCAAACATATCTGATGAAGTTAGTCTACATTGGTCGTTTTAGAATTTAATTAACGGATGATGCAGATTTATTATTATAACAATACTGGAATGTAATTACTATGAAATTAGTACTTTTTATATCTTTTATTATTATTTAATATCATCACCATGCAGGCTTGCTCTTAATATCGATATTGTTAATACAGTACTTCTGTTGCTTGGGCCCTACGTCAATCACTCTTGTATTATGTCAAACGTATCTGTTTGGAATCATATAATCAATAAGAAGCACCCAATATATACAAACTGATTATCAGAAAGACACCCATAAGATTGAACAAAATGTCGCCACATAAACGTACACATGTACATTAAAATAATTGTGTTGTAAGGTGAGTGTGGAAATATTTTAAAAAAAATAATAATTTTGTTGTTCATAGTAAGTGACATAAAAAGAGTTAAAATTCATCGTCATACCAAACAATTATCATGTGTATCAGGTGTATATATTTAGAATAGTGAGACGATAATAATATTATGGTTTTGATTTACTGATAACAAAATTGATACATATAGCATTTAAACTATTAAAACAATATTCCGTTACATAATAAAAGTAAAGAATGTGTAACCGTTTAGCATAATAGAAATTTAAGAGAACACGATGTTTATATGATGCTAAGGGAACATCGTGTAAAACTGAAACATATAAATAAAGAAAAGGACAGTTATCACTGAAAATATTTAATTTTTATAACTGTCAAAAAGTTCATCCAGATAACAGTAAGTGTTGTTGAATTTATCAATTAAATCGAATTTAGACGAGTATTTACTCAATTTTCATAAATAAAGTATATCTAATTTTATATAATTACTATTTTCTTGTGTATGTGTTGTTTGACATACAATAAAATTAACGGTACCAATTTTCTTGCACAGATGCCCATTTCGACAATACATGTCTCTTCTGTGATGCTCGTGGCCAAAATATTTGAAATCCAAAGCTTATATAAAAGATGAAGAGCTATAATGCAAAAGGTCCAAAAAGTATAGCCAAATCCGTGAAAGGAATCAGAGCTTTGCATGACGGAGATACATTCCTTAATTTATAATAATTTCTATCATTTTGTAACAGCAAATTTTAATAACACAAAAAATCCGTATTTTCATGCCAGTACCGAAGTACTGGCTACTTGGCTGGTGATACCCTCGGGGACTAATAGTCCACCTGCAGAGGCATCGACCAAGTGGTAGTAAAAAAATTAACGGTACCAATTTTCTTGCACCAGATGCGCATTTCGACAAATGTATAGAAGTGAGGTCTATGGTGGAACGCCACCGCTGTCTTATGTGAAACTCTGATATTACGTTATCTTGTGTTATCATTGATGATAGTTTGTCTTTACATAATAGGGTTTCGACATTACGTAATGATGTTTTAATATAACTCTATATGGAATAGTCATTACTTAATGATATTTCGATATTACATGATTTGGTTTCGTATTGACTAGGCATAGTTTTGTCATTTCTTAATATGGTTTTGCCATAACTCGATGTGGTTTCAACATTATTTAATGTGGTTGTGTCATTAGGCAATGTGGATTTAACATAACTTGATGTGTTTGTGGACTTAACGTTATGTAGTTGTTTTATTACATGATATGGTTTAAACATACCGTAATGATGTTTCAAACTTTTACGCTACATGATGTGTTTGTTTCAGTTTTTGATGTGGTCCTATCATTCTTTAATGACGTTATCCCATTAATTGATAAGGTAAAACCACGTGACCATTTCTATTAGACCGATTTCCACACGTTGTTTGTGTAGTGCGCTTTGAATGAGTACCGCTTTCCATAAAATTAAAGTTCAAGATGTTGTTCAGAGTTGTTTGAGAAAAAGATACTAAAACATTAACAGTAATTCGGACTTAAGGGGATATCCAGAAACCTCTTGGTCCGCCGTTTGTTTCGTAAGTTCTCACAGGATAGCATGCACAGTATCATAATAAATTCGTAAAAGATTCTAAGGAACCTTGTGTCCCGCCTAACAATTCTGCTGTAAGTGTAAAAGCTTAATGTTAACTGTACATAAATCGGTACATTAATTGGTAAATTTATTGGTCAAAACGAAATTTAAAGAAAAATGTTTTTCTATAGATGTTTTTATCTTGATCATGAACAATGACTCTTGTACAAGTTTTATAACAATTCGTGGAGGTAAACAAATTTATCATGTCAAAACTGTAATATTTAAATTGTGGTAAAAATCTTATATAGAAATAAAAACATGTGAACTCTCAACCACATACCAAATTTCGAGTTGAGTTACATTTAAAGGTAGAGGTCCAAGTTACAGTTCGACTTCAATTTTCAATTGGAGTGACCTTTAGTTTAAGTTATACCCTTACCAGAGTCTCATTTAGATTAAGATTTGGCGTTGAAATTCGAGTTATCTAAAATGAGTTCTATTTTTTTTTTCTCGCGGATCAGTTTTTTGCTAGAGCTTCCGAAAAGACGGCTCAGAGGTAGGTATGCGTACAAAAAATAAACAATGTTGCAGCATACAAGACACACCACAGAACTTGAAATAAAATTTGATGTGGTGTGATTGCCAATGAGACAATTATCCATGTTTAAATGCAGTGGATGTATGCAATCATAGGCAACCGTACAGGTTTCAACACCCTGTATAGTCGGCTACAAAACACTTCCATGTGAACATGTGAAGCAATTCAAACGAGAAAACTAACGGTCTCATTTATAATTAAACAATATATGAAAAAAAATTATAATACACGAAACAACGACAATCATTGAACTTCAGGCTCCTGACTTTAGGCAGGCATATAAAGATAGTGCACGCGGCGGCGTTTAACATTTATGTTTGCGCTAAACCCTTACATAACCTCGGATTGAAGTGTAACAGCACAACACAAGAAGAAAATGTAAAGACAGTTTTGATAGGGTCAACTCAATGGATCAGTATGACTAGAAAAAAAGTGACTGTGGTATGATTGGTATAGTTGCGTCGACGTCTTTATCACTTAGATCGTTAGGTTTCTCGTTTGAATTGTTTTTACATTTTTCATTTTGGGACCTTTTTAAGCTTACTATGTGGTTTATGTTTTTCTCATTGATGAAGACAATACATGTTATCGAATTAAACCATTTTGATATGATAAATTTGTAAACTTCCATGAATTGTTCTAAATAAAGGCAACAGTAGTATACCGCTGTTCAAAACTCATAAATCTATGGACAAATAACAAAATCGGGGTAACAAACTAAAACTGAGGGAAACGCATTAAATATTAGAGGAGAACAACGACACAACTTTAAAATGTAACACACATAGCAACGGACTAAGCATTAGACAACAGCAGATGAGAATAACCAATATAACATCAAAACCAAATATATGAATTTGGGATAGAAAAGTACCGTGACACGTCTTATAGTAATGTGAATTCACACTAAAAAATAGGAGAAAACAAACGACACAACGGAAACACAACGTAAAAATGTTACACACACAGAAACGAACTATGATATAACAATGGCCATTTTCCTGACTTGGTACAGGACATTTCTAAAGAAAAAAAGGTGGGTTGAACCTGGTTTTGTGGCATGCCAAACCTCGCAATTTGATGGCATTGTTAAATATAACATTAAAATGACAACATAATAATACAGGACTACAATACAAATACATAGCAGAACGTATTACACATGAATAATAGATAACAAAAGGCATCAGGTTTAAAATTCATTACGTCAAAAACGCGCCTCGTCCAAACAAGACTTACCAGTGACGCCCAGATATAAAAGTTCGAAAGTCAAAAAAAAGGGGGGACAAAGTTGTACAGCTCTGAGGATCAAAAGTTGAAAAAGGTTGTGCCAAATACGGCTAGGGTTAAACTTGTGTAGAAGTTATTCTTCAAAGTCAAGATATAGCAAGGTTCATTGAATCTTTTACACATTTATTAAAATACTGCTTCCATTTGAGAACTAAGGAAAAATTGGCAGGACCAAGTGATTTCGGTGTATTACCTTGTGTCCGAATTACTGTAAATATCGTAGTACTTTTTTTCTATATTTTGTCTGTCCCTCAACTTTTTCATACCAAATAACTCTGAACAACAACTTAATTGAACTTTAATTTGCACTTTAAGTTAATGCGGTTAAGATATCGGTATTCATCCAAAGCGCATTGCACAAACGACATATGGAAATCGGTCTAAAATAGAATAATTTTTTTTCCGAAATGGTCACGTGGTTTTACCTCATCAAGGAACGGTATAACCACATCAAAGAATGACAGGACCACATCAAATACTGAAACAAACATATCGTGTAGTGTAAAATCGTCAAATTTTGAAACATCATTTCGTAATGTTAAAGCCATATAAAGAATTGAAAAATCATCATAACGAAATAACAAAACCACGTCATGCAATGAAACAACTACATAATGTTTGGTCACATACACATCAAGTTATATTAAAACCACATTGCCTAATGACACAACCACATCAAATAATGGTGAAACCACATCGAGCAATGGCAAAACCATATTAAGTAATGACAAAACTATATAAAGTCAATACGAAACCATATCATGTAATATCGAAATATCATTACGTAATGTCGAAACCATATTATGTAAAGACACGCTATCATCAAGTTAGTGTAAAACAACATAACGTAATATAAGAGTTCCACATTAGACAGCTGCGGCGTTCCATAGACGTCCCAAGAACTCTTTTATAATATGGTATTTAAAACATACCAATTTCTAAGCGTTGTGAAAACAAATGTAAGCTCTTTGTAAACAGTGGATCAAGTTAAGAAAATAAAAAATATCATCAATAACAATATCTCTTTTTTCTATTCTAGTTGGTGTTTGTCCAGATCCAAAGTGTAAAGGTGAACAAGGATTACGAGGTATAATGGCAAGTGATGTATGATCACGTACTACGTCGTTTAGTTTCGCAAATCGAAGAGAAAAATAACATTAAAGAAAATTACTGTATGATATAATTTTATACTAAAGAAAGATTACAAAAGATGATTCATTAAAACTGAGAGTCAAATTTTTGGAATGACAAATAATCATTGTTTCATCTTTTTTCTGTCAATGTTAACTGGTTAAGAAGTTTAGTGGAAATCTTTAGAAAAAAATATGGGAAGTTTGTCAACATTGATAAACGAACATAAACCAAAATCAGAAATGAAAATCTTTTTGGGTATAACATATGTAGATATTTATTTCAGCTAGATGCGGTCCTCCTTCACTAGGGAAAAATGTGATCTCCGTAACTGCAGTTACGTATATCCAAAGATGGCGGCAGATATTCTGGTCAATATTTCTTTTGCTAATTCTGTAATACTTCTGTATAATTCTTCGGTATTTCGTGTCTTTTTTTTAAAAGTATTACTAAGTTAGCAAAATAACGCGTTAGTTTTTACTAACGCGTTTAGTTTTTACTAACGCGTTAGAATATCGCGCAAATGACACGAACGGCCACTCATAGTATGGGTAACTGTATAGACTGATATCCGTAACTGCAATAAATGTTTATAGAAGGATATCCGTAACTGTTGAGTTGCGTTGTTTCTGCTTCATTCATTATTCTTGGTTTAATGGTTAGGACCTTTTTTTTTTTTGGAAACAAAACTGTCATAAATTCGTCAAAATATATAAAATCATCGGTATAAAAATATATGCCCACTATGTTATAACAATATTAGATCAAATCCACTGATTATGACGTCTTCACACTTAGTCCTTTGGATTTTGGATGTGTAATAACTGATAACTTAGTCTTAAGTGCATGATTTTTTTATTAGTTTTTATTGGCTTTGAACTAGCTTTCAGTACACGCAATTTCCTCTCAAATATTTTTTCTCCCGGCCACCATGGGTGACTGGTGAATAGAAATATGTTCAGTGGTCTTCTTCCGACCGGCAGTAAAACACTTGCCAAAGTGGGGCGTCTGTTTGGCTGTGCGGGATGTATCAAGTTTGCAGCCCCGTCAGGTCAGAATGGGGACAGATAGTCGTAATTAGACAATCAGATGCCTCGTGTAAAGAGATTCCCATGCTCTTTGGACGTTGAGAACCCTTGCAACTAATCTTTGAGCGGTCCATAGTTGGCCTGTTGCAAGGCAAATTTGTCACTATCCAATATACCCTCAATTTCAAGTGGCAGTCCAAATTCCTTCGACCATCAGCCCGGATGGCCTCCATTACGAGACCAACCTATTGTATTTATTGTTTACTTGTTCTCGTCCTGAACATACATGAAATATTTGCCACTGGACGTTTAGCAACATGGCAACAATCAATCAATCAAATCTTTATTTAGTGTACAAGTATCATCCCACGTTCACTCTGTTTGTGAAAAAAATGTTTTTATTTGTACCCACCTGATGAGTTAAGCCTTTTCAACTGATTTCAAGCCTGCTCTTATGTTGTATTGTTACACCACTGTGCATGTTAGAGAGAGTTGGACGCCAGCTGACATGTTTCACATCGCCACATTATGTATTTGCCTAGGCCTGATACAAATCAAGAGCCTGCAATTCAGTGATTGTCGTTTATTGCTGTGTTTTATATTTGTTTTCCGTTATATTTTTAGCGTACCTAAATGAGGCCATTAGTTAACTTGTTTGAATTGTGTTACACTGACTCGATGCCACTGCTGGTGGAGATTTATTTCCCCGAGGGTACCACAAGCCCAGTAGTCAGCACGTTTTGTGCTGACATGAATTATCATTGATATTGTAATATTTATAAATTAACTGTTTACAAAATTTTGAATTTTTCGAAATACCAAGGCTTTTCTACCTCAGGCATAGATTACCTTAGCTGTATTTGGCAAAACTTTTAGGAATTTTGGATCTCAATGCTCTTCAACTTCGAACTTTATTTTGGCATTTTTAACTTTTTTGGATTCGAGCGTCACTGATGAGTCTTTTGTAGACGAAACGCGCGTCTGGCTATATATAAAATTTAGTCCTGGTATCTATGATGAGTTTGTTTACATTTGTCTTTTCGGGGCCTTTAATAGCAGACTATGTGGTACGGGCATTGATAACTGTTAAAGGCCATACGGTGGCTATTAATGGTAATTGCTGTGTCAGTTGGTCTCTTGTCTTATTAACACTTGTATCACATCTTTTTATTATGAATATGTTCAGGACGAGAAAAAGTTTAAAAAAATAAAAGAGATACAGTAGGTTAGTCTTGCATTAAGGGCCGTCCTGGATGAAGGTCGAAAAAATTTGGACTGCCACGGGAATGGCAGATTGGATCGGGTCGGAAATTTGGCTTTGCCTCATGCAATCTATGGACCCCTCAAAGAATCTCTACACGAGGCATCTGGTTTAACGTCCTCATTCTGACCAGACGCCCCACTTTTGATATGGTGTAACGGGAGGTAGACCAATGGAGACCATTTTTCCAATCCCCAGTCACTCTAGATCTTTGGAGTCTTGAAATGTAGTGTTTAGGTACCTGTTATTTATCATCTGATGTACTTGGTATTTTGCTATTTTGTTTTGTCTTTGTATATTGTTAACCTTTTCTCTATTTTACTGTTTGATTATTTTTTGGAGGTGGCTCAGTATTCATACATACCGCCAATGTGTTTCTGTGCTATAGTAATTTTTCACTCTTGCCTTCAAATTTGGCTTTGTTCATATGCCATTTTGTGTTTGTTTAAATGGTTTTTTAAATTTAGTTTAATAGTGGTTAAGTTTTTAAAATAATTTTGACTGTGATACATTGTACCCCAAATTTTGATATCTTAACCTATCATGTCTGTTTGCTTTGTTAAAAAAAATGTTGTTATTAAATAAAATTCTATGACTCACATAAAAGTGAGATGCACAGCTAGCTATATACAACCAAATTTAATCTACCATTTTCTACATAAGGAAATTCTTGTATCAAATCAAGAATATGACAGTTGTTAGCAATTCGTTGGCGTGTTTGAGATTGAGATTTTTTATTTACTGAAATGCAAATGACTGTCCGCTCTTAATTTTACTTATATTTCATTTGTAATAAGCTACCAAATGTCCGTCCTCTAGCTCACCAAATATATGCATGCTGCTGAGTTCACAGAAATATAGATTTGAAAGCCTGATCAATATTTTCACATAATGATTTTAAGACTTCGAAGAACAGTTCTGATTCATACTTTTTACACTTTTAATAACCTAAGACATTTATTTCATATCAAAAATGATTGAATTTATAAATGTCAAATCGGTTTACCTCAAGGCGAGGTTTTGTCGCCTATATTCTTCTTCTATATGTGAATGACTGTGAAATGTCCTTTTTAATCGATGGATGTATTCCGCTTGAGATGCGAGATTTAAGTCTTTTTCTTGTAATGTATGCGGAAGATATGGCGCTATTTTATTTGATAAAATATATTCCTATTGTGTACCGAAGAGCTGTTTAAAAATAAGACTTTCTTCTCATTCATTAGCGGTTGAAACTGGACGCTACCAAAGCATTGAGTTGTCACGTCGTAAATGTACAATTTGCCGTCGGTGTATTGAAGACGAAATATAAGGAACTGAGAGTAAAATTCATAAAGAAATATTACTGGTCTAGACCAAGTGTGTTTGAATTTAATGAATGTTTAAGTGTAAAGAACATTACAAAGTTAACCAATTAAGGAAAATACATTTTTACTGTAATCAGAGACAATATCACATGAACATTGTCTGTTTACTTGTTTACTATGACAACTCAAACGAGAAAACTCACGGCCTTGTTTATATAAAAAATGAACGAAAAAAAATATGTAATACATAAACAAACGACAACCGCTGAATTACAGGCTCCTGACTTTAGACGGGCACATACATTCATAATGTGGCGGGTTAATCTGTTTTAATTTTTTGTAATGTTTATGCCAGTAACAAATTTTTTACGATGAAAAGTAAAATGACAAAATTACTGAACTCCAAGTGAAATTCAAAACGAAAAGTCCTTTTTTAAATTGCAAAATCACAAGTCTAAACGCATTTAAGGTTCATATTCTTTACTTGGTACAGACATTCAAGAAAGGGTGAAATATAATCAATTAAAACAAACGGCATACAATTGAAGCCCACAGTTGATGATTAAAGATATCCAGAAGCATGTTATTTGTTTTGCAAATCATAATAGCCAGTTTTAGTAGTATTTACGTTTTACAAAGTCTACTATGAGGATAATCCAGGTACGGGCAACTTTGCCATCTAACAGCCGGCTATCAATGCCAATTGGCGAAAGATCACTCGACTGGAATGTTAAAGTAATTAGTATAACAATGGATCGAAATGAACTGATATTAAAATCAGGATTGCTTATTAGCTTTTATGAGAAAAAAATACACATACAATGAAGACTTGATCATTTTTTATTTTCTTTGGTTACATCTTCTGAAATCAGACTCGGACTTCTCTTGGACTGAATGTTAATGTGTGTATTGTTATGCGTTTACTTTTCTACATTGGCTAGAGGTATAGGGGGAGGGTTGAGATCTCACAAACATGTTTAACCCCGCCGCATTTTTGCGCCTGTCCCAAGTCAGGAGCCTCTGGCCTTTGTTAGTCTTGTATTATTTTAATTTTAGTTTCTTGTGTACAATTTGGAAATTAGTATGGCGTTCATTATCACTGAACTAGTTTATATTTGTTTAGGGGCCAGCTGAAGGACGCCTCCGGGTGCGGGAATTTCTCGCTACATCGAAGACCTGTTGGTGACCTTCTGCTGTTGTTTTTTTCTATGGTCGGGTTGTTGTCTCTTAGGCACATTCCCCATTTCCATTCTCAATTTTATGGATCGAGTGATTGCATATGATGTAATTAATACATATATAGATAAAATATGACTTTTCATAATAAGAGTTTTCTTCTTACTTACATGTGTAAAGGTTGGCCAGGAGTAGATGGTTTGCCAGGATTAAATGGTAAGTACAGCAATATAATAATCACATTTTCAGTAGAACAACATCACAGTTTTCCAGGGGATTGTTCCTACAGTTTATACGGTATGTGATGACGTTGTTTAAAACTATAATAGCCAAATTTTTAACTGGAAAATAATTTTTATGTGATGATTTTTTCGTCTAAAGCATACAATTGAGTTGTTGTTTATATTTGACGATGGAATCGAATAGATAAAATATCATTTCCACAATTGTCTATTCCACAGTTGCCAACAACACCAACATGTATAGAGTTTATAATGTAAGAGATCGTCTCAAGAATAGTACTTATTTTTTTCAATATTATTAGTAGTTTAACGGCTTAAAACTTTTTCCTATTTTTTGTAATAAGAATACAAGGCGTGATTGAGAATAAGACAGCGGGTGTAAGCAATTATATGTACCTGTATGCCATTTACAGTAACCACAACGATGGGATATTTATCATTTGTTGATATAAAAAAAATCACATTTATTTTTTAATTGAGTATGAAGAAAAGAAAAGGAGTCTCTTCATCATTTCGCTCATCTTTATCTTAATAAGTATTTACGTTTAAAGTAATATCTACTAGGGGATATATATGTGACCAATCAAATTTCAGGAAGTTTGTAAACCTGTGAAAAATAACTATGTACTGGTGTGCTATTGATTAAGTGTATCAAATATAATCAATAAATAAGCAGACATCATGCAGTAAACACAATCAATTAACCATAGCAATAGACTCTTTTTTGTCAATTTTTACCACTTTTTTTTCAAAATCCGCAAATTGCACATATTTCATTTGGATTAAAGAATAAAAAAAACGCCAATTTTTCTCGTGTTCTTTGTTGCCCCTAAATCGCGAGTTTTACACACGCTTAAAGAACCTGCTTAACGGTAAACACCGAAGAAAGATTATTAAAAAAGAATCATTTAAACCAAGTGTCACTTTTGTAGTGAAATATAATCATCTTTTTATGTACATAATAAAAGAGGTTTAGCGGGAATTTTTAGAGAAAATATGAGAATTTGTCTACTTTAAGAATCGGACCAAAATAAGAAATGAGAATCCTTTTGTGTATCATATAGAGAAATATTAAATTCACAGCTACATACGATCGTCCTTGTTACGAAGTGTGTTATTTGGAAAAACCGAAACATTGCAAAATATCAAAAGAAAAAGATAAAAAAAAAAATGACTTTGAGTATGGTAAACTATGAAATAGAAGTTTTGTTTTAAGGAGTAGGTTCGATAAGGCCCTAAAATGGCTCTCTTTTTTACCTCAAATTTTAAATTAGGATTTATTGATCTATATCACAATGAATCATAGCTAATACATTGACTAGATAGGAAATAAGCCTATTTTTTGAAAATTTACGTTCCTGCGTTCTACTGATGACGTCACATACAGTCCTCATTTTGATTTTCTACGAAAATCATTGAAAATTGGTACATTTTGCATTGATTATTGTACAGGAAACATAGAGCGCATACGTCGACAAACAAATTTTTTTAACACAATGTTTGTAAGGAAATTTTTCATGTTTAACTTGAATATTTAGTTGGTAAACGCCAGCGCTCTATCTTTTCTGGTCCTTAATTTGGTTGAAATCTGGCCAATTTTGTCAATTTTCGTCAAAATCTCTTATTTTGACCTATTTTGGATGTAGTAATCAACGCTTTAGAATAAAAACTGTGATGCATATAGGTAAATTATACTTTCTAACATGTCTTTAAGCCAAATTAAAACGTATTATATCTTTCAAATTTATAATCCGGGCCAAATATGGCCCTTTCCGAACTTACTCCTTTTAAATGAAAAAAAAGAACAAAGAAGCCTTTTCTTTTATCATTGATGTTTTGTGTAGATAACTATATTTTTTTGATTGGTGGAGTAAGTGAAAAGACTTATTGAATATTGTATAATCATTTATATCGTAATCAATTCTTCCTATGTTGTTTGCTTCATCAGTTGTGTATATATAAACTTCATCCATTGAGTATGTCTTAAAAGTATTACTGGATCAACCGGTACAAATTATAAGCAAAAACATTCTCACTATACTCTAAATTTTCAAAATTAGTCCAAAAACGACTAGCACGTGCCACAATAGCATTCGACTGGAATGTAGTAGTAAAAAGAGTTGCAAACGATCGAAATGAACTGATATTAAAAGCTATATTGCAAATTTAAAAGTACTATACATTATTGTTCAATTGATTACATTTAATTTATAAGACTTAAAAGATAAAATACGAAGTTTATAATTATTAATTTCTCGTTTGTGAAGGTCTTCCTGGAAGTGAATAATGACTCATAAATGAGCATCTTTAATT
Source organism: Mytilus edulis (assembly GCA_019925275.1). Taxonomy (NCBI): domain Eukaryota; kingdom Metazoa; phylum Mollusca; class Bivalvia; order Mytilida; family Mytilidae; genus Mytilus; species Mytilus edulis. The sequence continues at coordinate 5,276,558 of CM034355.1, read as the reverse complement.
CATATAATCACAGTTTTGTGGGATACATTTTACGGTTTTTATATTTGGTTATAAAAGTAAATGATGAAAAAATTTAGCGGGAACTTTTGGAGAAAATATGAGAATTTGTCTACATTGAGAATCGGACCAAAATCAGAAATGAGAATCCTTTTGTGTATCATATATAGAAATATTGAATACACAGCTAATGTGCTTGATCAGTTGTGTATATATTAACTACACCCATTAAGTATGTCTAAAAAATATAAAGCAAATAGTTACTCACTATACTTCTAAAATTAGTCTTAAAACATTTGCCAAAATAGAATGCAGTAGTAAAAACTGTAGCAAACGACCAACATGAACTGATATTAAAAGCTACATTGCTAAATATATAAGAACTTTGATGTGAAATAATGCAGATACTATATATTATTGTTCAATCGATTACCTTTAATTTAATGTATGACTATAAAGATAAAATATGATAATTTATAATTGAAGTATTTTCTCGTTTGTGAAGGTCTTCCTGGAATTGATGGCCTACCCGGAGGTCCTCCTGGTCCTAAGGGTGACGCTGGTGCAAAGGGAGGGACAGGAAATCAAGGTAATAAGGACTCATCATCATTAAAATCGTATTGAGTGGCTCAGTATTCATACATACCGCCAATGTCTTTCTGTGCTAAAGTCATTTTGTACTCTTGCCTTCAAATTTGGCTTATGAACTTTATCTTTAACGTGTTCATATGCCATTTTGTGTTTGTTTATATGGTTTTAAATTTAGTTTTATAGTGGTTAAGATTTTAAAATAATTTTGACTGTGATACATTGTACCCAAAATTTTGATATTTTGACCTATCATGTCTGTTTGCGTTGTTAAAAAAATGTTGTTATGAAATAAAATTCTATGACTCTCATATAAGTGAGATGCTTAGCTAGCTATATACAACCAAATTTAATCTACCATTTTCTACACAAGGAAATTCTTGTATTAAATCAAGAATATGGCAGTTGATAGCAATTCGTTGGCGTGTTTGAGATTAAGATTTTTCATTTGCTGAAATGCAAATGACTGTCCGCTCTTAATTTTACTTATATTTCATCCGTATAAAAAAATCACATTTATTTTTTAATTGAGTATGAAGAAAAGAAAAGGAGTCTCTTCATTATTTGGCTCATCTTTATCTTAATAAGTATTTACGTTTAAAGTAATATCTACTAGGGGATATATATGTGACCAATCAAATAAAAGTAAGGCGAACAGGAAAACAAAACAACTTTATTGGAACTTATTGCATAATATAAAAATATACGGACAAAACATTTAAAAAGACGAATCATTCAAACGCATAGTGTGTGTCACTTTTGTAATGAAACATAATCATTGTCTCATCTATTTTGTTGCATTGATGAAAGAAGTTTAGCAGGAATTATTTTAGGAAAATATGGAAATGTGTCTAAATTGATAATTGAATATAGTTATCAAAGGTACCAGGGTTATAATTTAGTACGCCAGACGCGCGTTTCGTCTACATAAGACTCATCAGTGACGCTCAAATCAAAAATATTTATAAACCCAAACAAGTACAAAGTTGAAGAGCATTGAGGATCCAAAATTCCAAAACGTTGTGCCAAATACGACTAAGGTAATCTATGCCTGGGGTAAGAAAATCCTTAGTTTTTCAAAAAGTTCAAAGTTTTGTATACAGGAAATTTATAAAAATGACCACATTATTGATATTCATGTCAGCACCGAAGTGTTGACTACTGGGCTGGTGATACCCTCGGGGACGAAACGTCCACCAACAGTGGCATCGACCCAATGGTGTTAATAGTTATCAAAGGTACCAGGGTTATAATTTAGTACGCCAGACGCGCGTTTCGTCTACTTACATTTACCAAAATCAGAAATGATTATCCTTTTATGTCAAATATTCAGATATAAATTTCAGCTACATAATGTCTTCCTTGTAACAAAATGTGTTTTTTGGAAACACGGAACTATCGCAAATATAAAAAAAAACAAAGATGATAATTTTGAGTAGGTTAAAACAGGAAATAAAATCGTTGTTAATATTTTTAAACGAAACACACACAAAGAAGACTTTTGTCTTATGTCTTATGATTGATGCATAAAGTAGATAACTATATATTTTTGATCGGTCCGATTATTGAAGTGATCATGTCAATATTGTATAATCATATATATCTTAATCAATTCTCCCTATGTAATGATCCTGTTCAGGTGTGTATGTATGTATACGAAATTAAGCCAAAAAAGAATGATTTTAACAGGTCCATATTAAAAAAAAACCATTGACTCATCATATTATGAAATGATTCCTTTTTAACAAAATAATATCAGAAAACAACCTGTTATAAATGTAATGCGCCCGAGGCGTTTTTCTAGATTAACCTTAATAAGGAACGCTCAAACCCGAATATTTAAGAGCTAATGATATATATGAATCGAACCAGTCGAAGAGTATGGGATAAAAGAAGGACATATAAAATGGCATAATCCAGGTAAGGGCAACTTTGCCCTCTTATAACTGGTTACCAATGCCAATTGGCAAAAGATCACTCGACTTGAATGTTAATGTAATTAGTATAACAATGGATCGAAATGAACTGATATTAAAATCAGGATTTCTTAATAAACAAAGAACAGATACAATGACGGCTTTTTCAAGTGATTACATAGTGTGTGATGAATACATATTATGTGATGGGTTTATTTACAACCACTGGGTCGATGCCACTGCTGGTGGAGTTTTAATTCCCCGATGGTTTCACCAGTCCAGTATTTAGCATGTGTGTACTCACATGAATTATCATTGATATAGTCATATTTATAAATGAACTGTTAACATTTTTGAAATTTTGAAAAACTAAGGCTTTTCTACCTCAGGAATAGATTACTTTAGCTGTATTTGGCAAAAGTTTTAGGAATTTTGGTCCTCAATGCTCTTCAACTTCGTACATTATTTGGCCTTTTTAACTTTTTGGATTCGAACGTCATTGATGAGTCTTTTGTAGACGAAACACTCTTCTGGCGTAAATACAAAATTGAATCCTGGTATCTATGATGAGTTTATAGTTAATATATGATTACTCATGAGTTTTCTTCTATTTTTCCAGGACCAAAAGGAGATCATGGTAAGAACGACGATATAATAAATAAATCGTACTTTTGATAACTATTTATGTAATAGTTGCAAGTCAATCATGATAATTTCATAATCGTATGAGTACATCAAATTAAAGGTTTGGTCAATTTCGTACCTGACCGACCGTAACAAATTTCAGGAAGTTTGTAAACGTGTGAAAAATAACTATGTACTGGTGTGCTATTGATTAAGTGTATCAAATATAATCAATAAATAAGAAGACATCATGCAGGATAAACAATCAATGAACCATAACAATAGACTCTTTTTGTCAATTTTTACCACTTTTTTTTCAAAATCCGCAAATTGCACATATTTCATTTGGATTAAAGAATAAATAAAACGCCAATTTATCTCGTGTTCTTTGGTTCCCCTAAATCGCGAGTTTTACACACGCTAAAAGAACCCGCTTAACGATAAACACCGAAGAAAGATTACAAAAAATAAATCATTTAAACCAAGTGTCGGTTTTGTAATGAAATATAATCATCTTTTTATGTACATAATAAAAGAGGTTTAGCGGGAATTTTTACAGAAAATATGACAATTTGTCTACTTTAAGAATCGGACCAAAATAAGAAATGAGAATCCTTTTGTGTATCATATAGAGAGATATTCAATTCACAGCTACATACGGTCCTCCTTGTTACGAACTGTGTTATTTGGAAAAACCGAAACATTGCAAAATATCAAAAGAAAAAGATAAAAACAAATGACTTTGAGTATGGTAAACTATGAAATAGAAGTTTTGTTTAAAGGAGTAGTTTCGATAAGACCCTAAAACGGCTCTCTTTTTTACCTCAAATTTTAAATTAGGATTTATTGATCTATATCACAATGAATCATAGCTAATACATTGACTAGATAGGAAATATGCCTAATTGTTGAAAATTTACGTTCCTGCGTTCTACTGATGATGTCACAAACAGTCCTCATTTTGATTTCCCACGAAAATCATTGAAAATTGGTACATTTTGCATTGATTATTGTACAGGAAACATAGAGCGCATACGTGGACAAAAATGTTTTTTTAACACAATGTTTGAAATGACATTTTTCATGTTTAACTTGAATATTTAGTTGGTAAACGCCAGCGCTCTATCTTTTCTGGTCCCTAATTTGGTTGAAATCTGGCCAATTTTGTCAATTTTCGTCAAAATCGCTTATTTTGACCTATTTTGGATGTAGGAATCAACGCTTTAGAATAAAAACTTGATGCATATAGGTAAATTATACTTTCTAACATGTCTTTAAGCCAAATTAAAACATATTATATCTTTCAATTTTATAATCCGGGCCAAATATGGCCCTTTCCGAACTTACTCCTTTTAAACGAAAAAAAGAACTTCAATATTTTCACATATAATTTTAAGACTTCTAAGAACAGTTCTGATTCATACTTTTTACACTTTTAATAACCTAAGACATTTATTTCATTTCAAAGATGATTGAATTTTTGAATGTCAAATCGGTTTACCTCAAGACGAGGTTTTGTCGCCTATATTCTTCTTCTGTATGTGAATGACTGTGAAATGTCCTTTTTTATCTATGGATGTATTCCGCTTGAGATGCGAGATTTAAGTCTTTTTCTTGTAATGTATGCGGAAGATATGGCGCTATTTTATTTGATAAAATATATTCCTATTGTGTACCGAAGAGCTGTTTTAATTCATTAGTGGTTGAAACTGGACGCTACCAAAGCATTGAGTTGTCACGTCGTAAATTTACAATTTGCCGTCGGTGTATTGAAGACGAAATATAAGGAACTGAGAGTAAAATTCATAAAGAAATATTACTGGTCTAGACCAAGTGTGTTTGAATTTAATGAACGTTTAAGTGTAAAGAACATTACAAAGTTAACCAATTAAGGAAAATACATTTTTACTGCAATCAGAGACAATATCACATGAACATTCTGTCTGTTTACTTGTTTACTATGACAACTCAAACGAGAAAACTCACGGCCTTGTTTATATAAAAAATGAACGAAAAAATATATATAATACATAAACAAACGACAACCGCTGAATTACAGGCTCCTGAATTTAGACAGGCACATACATTCATAATGTGCCGGAGAAAACAATTTCCTAATTATCTCTTCTATCTTTTTACTAATAGATGCAGTATTAGGTTGTTCAAGTTCTACGTAGTATATGTCTTGAGTTTAGCTATGTATGTTGGTTGAGGGAACCCTTGTTTATAAAGTCTTGAGTTTAGCTACGTATGTTGGTTGAGGGAACTCTTGTTTGTAATTTTTTATTGTTAATGTTATCTCCCTTGTCTCTTCAGATTCAATCTAGAACCGCGCTTGTGATTGGTTAACATCATTGTACAAATATCAAAAATTAACGCGTTAATTCCAATAAAATATCGCGATAGATTACATTTGTACAATATACAAAAGTATCGCGATAGTTTTGTATAATAACGCGTTAAAATGAAGAAATAACGCGTTAGTTTAGCTAAATAACGCGTTATTTTAGCAAAATAACGCGTTAGTTGTACAAAATATCGCGCAAATGACACGAACGGCCACTCATAGTATGGGTAACTGTATAGACTGATATCCGTAACTGCAATAAATGTTTATAGAAGGATATCCGTAACTGTTGAGTTGCGTTGTTTCTGCTTCATTCATTATCCTCGATTTAATGGTTAGGACCTTTTTTTTTGGGAAACAAAACTGTCATAAATTCGTCAAAATATATAAAATCATCGGTATAAAAATATATGCCCACTATGTTATAACAATATTAGATCAAATCCACTGATTATGACGTCTTCACGCTTAGTCCTTTGGATTTTGGATGTGTAATAACTGATAACTTAGTCTTAAGTGCATGATTTTTTTATTAGTTTTTATTGGCTTTGAACTAGCTTTCAGTACACGCAATTTCCTCTCAAATATTTTTTCTCCCGGCCACCTTGGGTGACTGGTGAATAGAAATATGTTCAGTGGTCTTCTTCCGACCGGCAGTAAAACACTTGCCAAAGTGGGGCGTCTGTTTGGCTGTGCGGGATGTATCAAGTTTGCAGCCCCGTCAGGTCAGAATGGGGACAGATAGTCGTAATTAGACAATCAGATGCCTCGTGTAAAGAGATTCCCATGCTCTTTGGACGTTGAGAACCCTTGCAACTAATCTTTGAGCGGTCCATAGTTGGCCTGTTGCAAGGCAAATTTGTCACTATCCAATATACCCTCAATTTCAAGTGGCAGTCCAAATTCCTTCGACCATCAGCCCGGATGGCCTCCATTACGAGACCAACCTATTGTATTTATTGTTTACTTGTTCTCGTCCTGAACATACATGAAATATTTGCCACTGGACGTTTAGCAACATGGCAACAATCAATCAATCAAATCTTTATTTAGTGTACAAGTATCATCCCACGTTCACTCTGTTTGTGAAAAAAATGTTTTTATTTGTACCCACCTGATGAGTTAAGCCTTTTCAACTGATTTCAAGCCTGCTCTTATGTTGTATTGTTACACCACTGTGCATGTTAGAGAGAGTTGGACGCCAGCTGACATGTTTCACATCGCCACATTATGTATTTGCCTAGGCCTGATACAAATCAAGAGCCTGCAATTCAGTGATTGTCGTTTATTGCTGTGTTTTATATTTGTTTTCCGTTATATTTTTAGCGTACCTAAATGAGGCCATTAGTTAACTTGTTTGAATTGTGTTACACTGGCTCGATGTCACTGCTGGTGGAGATTTATTTCCCCGAGGGTACCACAAGCCCAGTAGTCAGCACGTTTTGTGCTGACATGAATTATCATTGATATTGTAATATTTATAAATTAACTGTTTACAAAATTTTGAATTTTTCGAAATACCAAGGCTTTTCTACCTCAGGCATAGATTACTTTAGCTGTATTTGGCAACACTTTTAGGAATTTTGGATCTCAATGCTCTTCAACTTCGAACTTTATTTTGGCATTTTTAACTTTTTTGGATTCGAGCGTCACTTATGAGTCTTTTGTAGACGAAACGCGCGTCTGGCTATATATAAAATTTTGTCCTGGTATCTATGATGAGTTTGTTTACATTTGTCTTTTCGGGGCCTTTAATAGCAGACTATGTGGTACGGGCATTGATAACTGTTAAAGGCCATACGGTGGCTATTTATGGTAATTGCTGTGTCAGTTGGTCTCTTGTCTTATTAACACTTGTATCACATCTTTTTATTATGAATATGTTCAGGACGAGAAAAAGTTTAAAAAAATAAAAGAGATACAGTAGGTTAGTCTTGCATTAAGGGCCGTCCTGGATGAAGGTCGAAAAAATTTGGACTGCCACGGGAATGGCAGATTGGATCGGGTCGGAAATTTGGCTTTGCCTCATGCCATCTATGGACCCCTCAAAGAATCTCTACACGAGGCATCTGGTTTAACGTCCTCATTCTGACCGGACGTGGATGATGCGTTTATTTACAACCACTGGTTCGATGCCACTGCTGGTGGAGATTTATTTCCCCGAGGGTATCACAAGTCCAGTAGTCAGCACTATGGCTGACTATTTGTGCTGACATAAATTATCATTGATATTGTTATATTTATAAATTAACTGTTTACAAAATTTAGAATTTTTTGAAATACTAAGGCTTTTTCTACCTCAGGCATAGATTACCTTAGCTGTGTTTTGCAACACTTTTAGGAATTTTGGATCTCAATGCTCTTCAACTTCGTACTTTATTTGGAATTTTTAACTTTTTTGGATTCGAGCGTCACTGATGAGTCTTTTGTAGACGAAACGCGCGTCTGGCGTATACATAAAATTTAGTCCTGTTAAAGGCCGTACGGTGGCTATTAATGGTAATTTCTGTGTCAGTTGGTCTCTTTTCTTATTAACACTTATATCACATCTTTTTATTATATATATATATGTTCAGGACGAGAAAAAGTTAAAAAAAAAAATAGATACAGTAGGTAAGTCTTGCATTAAGAGCCGTTCTGAGTGAAGGTCGAAAAAATTTGGACTGCCATGGGAATGGCAGATTGGATAGGGTCGGAAATTTGGCTTTGCCATCTATTGACCCCTCAAAAAATCTCTACACGAGGCATCTGGTTTAACGTCCTCATTCTGACCAGACGCCCCACTTTTGATATGGTGTAACGGGAGGTAGACCAATGGAGACCATTTTTCCAATCCCCAGTCACTCTAGATCTTTGGAGTCTTGAAATGTAGTGTTTAGGTACCTGTTATTTATCATCTGATGTACTTGGTATTTTGCTATTTTGTTTTGTCTTTGTATATTGTTAACCTTTTCTCTATTTTACTGTTTGATTATTTTTTGGAGGTGGCTCAGTATTCATACATACCGCCAATGTGTTTCTGTGCTATAGTAATTTTGTACTCTTGCCTTCAAATTTGGCTTTGTTCATATGCCATTTTGTGTTTGTTTAAATGGTTTTAAATTTAGTTTAATAGTGGTTAAGTTTTTAAAATAATTTTGACTGTGATACATTGTACCCAAAATTTTGATATCTTGACCTATCATGTCTGTTTGCTTTGTTAAAAAAATGTTGTTATTAAATAAAATTCTATGACTCTCATAAAAGTGAGATGCACAGCTAGCTATATACAACCAAATTTAATCTACCATTTTCTACATAAGGAAATTCTTGTATCAAATCAAGAATATGACAGTTGTTAGCAATTCGTTGGCGTGTTTGAGATTGAGATTTTTCATTTGCTGAAATGCAAATGACTGTCCGCTCTTAATTTTACTTATATTTCATTTGTAATAAGCTACCAAATGTCACGTCCTCTAGCTCACCAAATGTATGCATGCTGCTGAGTTTACAGAAATACAGATTTGAAAGCCTGATCAATATTTTCACATAATGATTTTAAGACTTCGAAGAACAGTTCTGATTCATACTTTTTACACTTTTAATAACCTAAGACATTTATTTCATATCAAAAATGATTGAATTTATAAATGTCAAATCGGTTTACCTCAAGGCGAGGTTTTGTCGCCTATATTCTTCTTCTATATGTGAATGACTGTGAAATGTCCTTTTTAATCGATGGATGTATTCCGCTTGAGATGCGAGATTTAAGTCTTTTTCTTGTAATGTATGCGGAAGATATGGCGCTATTTTATTTGATAAAATATATTCCTATTGTGTACCGAAGAGCTGTTTAAAAATAAGACTTTCTTCTCATTCATTAGCGGTTGAAACTGGACGCTACCAAAGCATTGAGTTGTCACGTCGTAAATGTACAATTTGCCGTCGGTGTATTGAAGACGAAATATAAGGAACTGAGAGTAAAATTCATAAAGAAATATTACTGGTCTAGACCAAGTGTGTTTGAATTTAATGAATGTTTAAGTGTAAAGAACATTACAAAGTTAACCAATTAAGGAAAATACATTTTTACTGTAATCAGAGACAATATCACATGAACATTGTCTGTTTACTTGTTTACTATGACAACTCAAACGAGAAAACTCACGGCCTTGTTTATATAAAAAATGAACGAAAAAAAATATGTAATACATAAACAAACGACAACCGCTGAATTACAGGCTCCTGACTTTAGACGGGCACATACATTTATAATGTGGCGGGTTAATCTGTTTTAATTTTTTGTAATGTTTATGCCAGTAACAAATGTTTTACGATGAAAAGTAAAATGACAAAATTACTGAACTCCAAGTGAAATTCAAAACGAAAAGTCCTGTTTGAAATTTCAAAATCAAAAGTCTAAACGCATTAAAGGTTCATATTCTTTACTTGGTACAGACATTCAAGAAAGGGTGAAATATAATCAATTAAAACAAACGGCATACAATTGAAGCCCACAGTTGATGATTAAAGATATCCAGAAGCATGTTATTTGTTTTCCAAATCATAATAGCCAGTTTTAGTAGTATTTACGTTTTACAAAGTCTACTTTGAGGATAATCCAGGTACGGGCTACTTTGCCATCTAACAGCCGGCTATCAATGCCAATTGGCGAAAGATCACTCGACTGGAATGTTAAAGTAATTAGTATAACAATGGATCGAAATGAACTGATATTAAAATCAGGATTGCTTATTAGCTTTTATGAGAAAAATACACATACAATGAAGACTTGATCATTTTTTATTTTCTTTGGTTACATCTTCTGAAATCAGACTCTGACTTCTCTTGGACTGAATTTTAATGTGTGTATTGTTATGCGTTTACTTTTCTACATTGGCTAAAGGTATAGGGGGAGGGTTGAGATCTCACAAACATGTTTAACCCCGCCGCATTTTTGCGCCTGTCCCAAGTCAGGAGCCTCTGGCCTTTGTTAGTCTTGTATTATTTTAATTTTAGTTTCTTGTGTACAATTTGGAAATTAGTATGGCGTTCATTATCACTGAACTAGTATATATTTGTTTAGGGGCCAGCTGAAGGGTGCCTCCGGGTGCGGGAATTTCTCGCTACATTGAAGACCTGTTGGTGACCTTCTGCTGTTGTTTTTTTCTATGGTCGGGTTGTTGTCTCTTAGGCACATTCCCCATTTCCATTCTCAATTTTATTGATCAAGTGATTGCATATGATGTAATTAATACATAAATAGATAAAATATGACTTTTCATAATAAGAGTTTTCTTCTTACTTACATGTGTAAAGGTTTCGATGGTCGGCCAGGATTAAACGGTAAGTACAGCAATATAATAATCACTTTTTCAGTAGAACAACATCACAGTTTTCCAGGGGATTGTTCCTACAGTTTATACGGTGTGATGACGTTGTTTAAAACTATAATAGCCAAATTTTTAACTGGAAAATAATTTTTATGTGATGATTTTTTCGTCTAAAGCATACAATTGAGTTGTTGTTTATATTTGACGATGGAATCGAATAGATAAAATACCATTTCCACAATTGTCTATTCCACAGTTGCCAACAACACCAACATGTGTAGAGTTTTAAATGTAAGAGATCGTTTCAAGAATAGTACTTATAATTTTTCAATATTATTAGTAGTTTAACGGCTTCAAACTTTTTCCTATTTTTTGTAATAAGAATACAAGGCGTGATTGAGAATAAGACAGTGGGTGTAAGCAATTATATGTACCTGTATGCCATTTACAGTAACCACAACAATTGGATATTTATCATTTGTTGATATAAAAAAAATCACATTTATTTTTTTATTAAGTATGAAGAAAAGAAAAGGAGGTTCTTCATTATTTCGCTCATCTTTATCTTAATAAGTATTTACGTTTAAAGTAGTATCTACTAGGGGATATATATGTGACCAATTAAATAAAAGTAAGGCAAACAAGAAAAGAAAACAACTTTATTGAAACTTATTGCATAATATAATATACTCGGACAAAAGATTTAAAAAGACAAATCACTCAAACGGATAGTGTGTATCGCTTTTGTAATGAAACATATTCATTGTCTCATCTATTTTGTTGCATTGATGAAAGAAGTTTAGCAGGAATTATTTTAGGAAAATATGGAATTGTATCTAAATTGATAATTGAACATTTACCAAAATCAGAAATGATTATTCTTTTATGTCAAATATTCAGATATAAATTCTCTGCTACATACTGTCTTCCTTGTAACAAAATGTGTTGTTTTGGAAACACGGAACTATCTCAAATATAAAAAAAACAAAGAGGATAATTTTGAGTAGGTTAAAACAGGAAATAGAATCTTTGTTAATATTTTTAAGCGAAACACACACAAAGAAGACTTTTGTCTTATGATTGATGCATAAAGTAGATAACTATATATTTTTAATTGGTCCGGTTATTGAAGTGATCATGTCAATCATTTATATCGTAATCAATATTCCCTATGTAATGATCCTGTGAAGCTGTATATGTATGTATACGAAATTATGCCAAAAGAAAACATTGACTCATCATATTATGAAATAATTCCTTTTTAACAAAAAAATAAGAAAACAACGTGTTATAAATGTAATGCGTCCGAGGCGTTTTTCTAGAATAACCTTAATAAGGAACGCTCAAACCCGAATATTTAAGAGCTAATGATATATATGAACCGAACCAGTCGAAGAGGTATGGGATAAACAAAAAAAGGACATATAAAATGACATTTAGTCTTAGTTGCATGATTTTTTTTTATTAGTTGTTAGTGGCTTTGAACTAGCTGTCAGATAACTGCGAGTACTCTCAGATCTGATCATTGTGTCTATTTGTGTATGGATGTATAAGTACCGGGCCATGTCCACTTGTATTTTTGTCCATCTGATGAGTTAAGCCTTTTTCAACTGATTTTTATAGTTCGTTCTTATGTTGTACTGTTATACCACTGTCCCTGGGTTAGGGGGAGGGTTGGGATCCCGCTAACATGTTTAACCCCGCCACATTATTTATGTATGTGCCTGTCCCAAGTCAGGAGCCTGTAATTCAGTGGTTGTCGTTTTTTTATGTGTTACATATTTGTTTTTCGTTCATTTTTTTACAAAAATGACGCCGTTAGTTTTCCCGTTTGAATTGTTTTACATTGTCTTATCGGGGCCTTTTATAGCTGACTATGCGGTATGGGCTTTGCTCATTGTTGAAGGCCGTACGGTTACCTATAGTTGTTAATGTCTGTGTCATTTTGGTCTTTTGTGGATAGTTGTCTCATTGGCAATCATACCACATCTTCTTTTTTATATAACCCAGTTAAGGGCAACTTTGCCCTCTTATAACTGGTTACCAATGCCAATTGGCAAAAGATCACTCGACTAGAATGTTAATGTAATTAGTATAACAATGGATCGAAATGAACTGATATTAAAATCAGGATTGCTTCATAAACAAAAAACAGATACAATGAAGGCTTTATCAAGTGATTACATATTTTGTGATGAATACATATTATGTGATGAGTTTATTTACAACCACTGGGTCGATGCCACTGCTGGTGGAGTTTTTATTTCCCGATGGTTTCACCAGCCCAGTAGTTAGCATTTGTGTGCTCACATCAGGTATCATTGATATAGTCACATTTATAAATGAACTGTTATCAACATTTTTTAAATTTTGAAAAAACACAGGCTTTTCTACCTCAGGAAGAGATTACCTTAGCTGTATTTGGCAAAAGTTTTAGGAATTTTGGTCCTCAATGCTCTTCAAGTTCGTACATTATTTGGCCTTTTTAACTTTTTGGATTCGAGCGTCATTGATGGGTCTTTTGTAGACGAAACGCGCCTCTGGCGTAAATACAAAAAATTGAATCCTGGTATCTATGACGAGTTTATATAGATAATATATGATTACCCATGAGTTTTCTTCTATATATCCAGTACGAAAAGGAGCCCATGGTAAGAACGGCGATATAATAAATAAATCGTACTTTTGATAACTATTTATGTAACAGTTGCAAGTCACTCATGATAATTTCATAATCGTATGAGTACATCAAATTAAAGGTTTGGTCAATTTCGTACCTGATCGACCGTAACAAATTTCAGGAAGTTTGTAAACCTGTGAAAAATAACTATGTACTGGTGTGCTATTGATTAAGTGTATCAAATATAATCAATAAATAAGAAGACATCATGCAGGAAAAACAATCAATTAACCATAACAATAGACTCTTCTTTGTCAATTTTTACCACTTTTTAACTGGAACCATTTCAAAATCTGCAAATCGCAAATATTTCATTCGCAAAAATAAAAAAAAATATGAGAATTTGTCTACTTTAAGAATCGGACCAAAATAAGAAATAAGAATCCTTTTGTGTATCATATATAAAGATATTAAAATTCACAGCTACATAAGGTCCTCCTTGTAACGAACTGGATTATTTAGAAAAACTGAAACATTGCAAAATATCAAAAGAGAGATAAAAAAAAATTGCAAAATATCAAAAGAAAGAGATAAAAAAAAATGACTTTGAGTATGGTAAACTATGAAAAAGACGCTTTATTTAAAGGAGTAGGTTCGATAAGACCCTAAAATGGCTCCCTTTTCTACATCAAATTTTAGATTAGGATTTATTGATCTATATCACAATGAATCATAGCTAATACATTGACTAGATAGGAAATAAACCTATTTGTTGAAAATTTACGTTCCTGCGTTCTACTGATGACGTCACAAACAGTCCTCATTTTGATTTTCCACGAAAATCAATGAAAATTGGTAAATTTTGCATTGATTATTGGACAGGAAGCATAGAGCGCATACGTCGTCAAAAAAGATTTTTTAACACAATGTTTGTAATGACATTTTTCATGTTTTACTTGAATATATAGTTGGTCGACGCCTGCGCTCTATGTTTTCTGGTCCTAAATTTGGTTAAAATCTGGCCAATTTTGTCAATTTTTGACGCATATAATTCAATTTTACTTTCTAACATGTCTTTAAGCCAAATTAAAACATATTTTATCTTGTACATTTCAATTTTATAATCGGGGCCAAATATGGCCCTTTCCGAACTTTCTCATTTTAAACGGAAAAAAAGAACAAAGAAGCCTTCTCTTTTATCATTGATGCTTTATTTAGATAACTCTATTTTTTTGATTGGTGGAGTAAATGAAAAGACTTATCCAATATTGTATAATCATTTATATCGTAATCAATACTTCCTATGTTATGTGCTTGATCAGTTGTGTAAATATAAACTAAATCCATTGAGTATGTCTTAAAAGTATTAATGGAGCAACCGGTACATATTATAAGCAAAAAGATTCTCACTATACTCTAAATTTTAAAAATTAGTCTCAAAACGACTAGCACGTGCCACAATAGCATTCGACCGGAATGTAGTAGAAAAAAGTGTTGCAAACGATCGAAATGAACTGATATTAAAAGCTATATTGCTAAATATAAAAGTACTATATATTATTGTTCAATTGATTACATTTGATTTTATGTGTGACTTAAAAGATAAAATATGATAATTTATAATTGAAGTATTTTCTTGTTTGTGAAGGTTTTTCTGGAAGGGATGGCCTACCCGGCAACGAAAAATTCAGAAAATACTAACTTTAAAACTTATTGTTCGAATATAAACAACGATTGAGTCTAAATATACATTTAGTAGTTAGTTAGAAGCAAACGTTTATGTCCGTGTAAAATTTGAAGTGCTGTGTTTTTCTTATATATACAAAAATATACAAATGCTATTTGTTCTAATATCAATGCGATACTTTTAAAATATCATAGCGGTGTTTGTTTTTTTATATCAATATTATAACTTATTAGTATTAATATTTGACTGCTGTACCTATATTTTGACATTTTACCTATTATGTCTGTTTTGTTCACGCATCGTTGTAAATATGACAGAATTTGATGAGACTGTCATACACGTGAGAGGTTTAGCACTATAAAACCAGGTTCAATCCACCATTTTTAAAATTTGAAAATGCCAGTACCGTTTCGGTTTAATATACAATGTCGTAATCAAATAGCTAAGTATCAAAATTATTGTTCACATATACAACATTTAGCAAATTTATAATGAACGCACTAAAATAATATATATCTGATATGCTCGCAACGCACGCATGGAAGACTTTCTTTATTGATAACACTGAATCTAACTTGTGACAAAGATGAATCATATTGTCCTCGTTCAGATTGATTCGATAAAATCGGACCTGTAATGATGAATCTCCTTTTTTATACAAATTAGACCGTTGGTTTTCCTGTTTGAATAATTTAACACTAGTATTTTTTTTGTTCTTATATAGTGGTGTTCGCTGTGAGCCAAGGCTCCGTGTTTAAGGCCCTACTTTGATCTATAAAGGTTTACTTGAAACAATTTTTTAGTTTGATGGGAAGTTGTCTCATTCGAACTCATGCACCATCTTCTTATATCTATAAATCTTTAAAATTTCCCCTTATAAATAACTGCTATCCAGTCCTCCAAAAACGTCATTTGGGTGCTGAATCTTTTGTAAAGTGCAATATGAACTAGCACACTTCTAAAGCTTTAACATAAACGACAGTTATGATGGTACAAGAACGATTACGTCAATAAAATTACCAAATAAACAGCACTAAACGATCTAAATTTATAAATATAGAATAGATACGGATTGTTATTTTGCACTAAGAAATGTTTCCGTATTTAAACAATCGGTTACTAGTCAAAAACAAAAGTCAAATCTCTGTGGCAACAATACATCGGAATGCCATCACGGTCATCGCGATGTAAAAGATCGTCCATGCGGCGAACTGATTATGTTCATAGAGATATCGATTTAACAACGGGAAAAGTCTTTGATATCCAGAAAGAACTGTTTTCCTGGTCAATATTTTTTTTCTATGTTAATGATAAACACATTTTCTGTTTGACAAGATTTTTGTTTTTCGTTGTATCTGAAGTCGTTCAATTTATAGTCTGAGGCTACTCAATTGGTATCTTCAAAGTTCGGGACATCA
>CM034355.1:5240113-5259949 GCA_019925275.1 Mytilus edulis | reverse complement strand
GTAGAAAAGTAAACGCATAAAATAACAACAGACTACTAGCAATTAACTGACATGCCAGCACAGACTTCAATTAAACTGATTGAAAGATTATGATTTCATCATATGAATATCAGGCACAATCCTTCCCTTTAGGGTTTAGTATCATACCATCATAACATTTATGAGAAGAACATAACCCGTGTCATGCCAACAACTGTTTTTTTTAAATAAATGTGTTTAGTTCCGTTGCAAAGACCCTATATAAGTGAATCAATATTAACGCCAAAATATGCAATCTTTAATGACCTGACAACAGTATCGTAACTATATCTCTTCCTAATAAGTCTATTTAAAGGTTTTGTTAGTTTCTGAGGTGAATACTGACTATTTTGTGCTTTATAAAGAATATTTCCATAAAAAAATTGGTATAGTTTGTAGGCTGTCACTCTTTGATATAATTGATTTACCTTTAATGATAATTTTATGAACCCTCGTTTGTGTTTTGAATAAAAACTGAAGAAGATAGAGGGAAATTAAAGAGAATAAATGATCTGTAATACAAGATCAACAAAACATATATTTCTGTCATGAATTATTGTTTCGCCTATGATGGAGAGAGTTCTAGATGTCAACTATGAGGGGGGATAGGAGCGGTCCTGATCCCGAAATCCCGCGCTTAAAAACACGAAATACCGAGGTCCCGAATTGAAATAAAGTAAATCCCGACGTCCCGAAATCCGAAAAAAAATAATTCCCGGATCCCGAAAGGGTCAATTCCGAAATCCGGAGCTTAAAACACCCGATCCCGGAGTCCCGATAAAGGTCCTATCCCTCCTCAAATATGAACATTAGTGACACCAATTCTTTGAAAGAGCTCCTTTTTTTTTATACCTCTTACTTTGTAAAAAGAGACAATTAAATACAAATCCATTGTGAAAATGATTGGAATAGTAAAGGCTATTCCCAGGTGAAAATAGGTTAAAGGGGCATTAGATGTCAAATTCATGTTAAACAGACAAAATGTATATCAAAATTACATAACATCGGAAATTCAAAACAATCATAAATGCATGGAGTCGAAAACATTAACATTTCGTGTGTATTTTTTTTTTTACCTTGTCCTCATCTAATTAACATGGAGATGACCTCCGAAGACTGCCGACGGTCATAAAACCCGATATATATATACATATAAACATAAACAGATTGTGACCATCTAAAATATAGGTCTGTTTGATTTCATGTTATCAGTGAATATGTTTGTCATCGTTTTGTACAAGAATGGTTTTTTTTGTAGATTGAATCAGTCGACCAAATGGTCATCCTTGTTTCACTTTTAATATTGACATTCTTTTCCTTTTAGCTTACATTCGTAATACAAAGGAAGCACAGGTTGTCCCATTGCATAAGAAAAATAGTCAGCTATAGGCAGGCAACTACAGACCTGTAATCATACTACCGGTGTGTCAAATTTCTTCGAAAGGGCCATATACCAGCAACTTAAAGAATATTTTAGTAAGATTTTCCATCCTTCTTTGTCAGCTTTTAGACCTGGATATGGCTGTAATACAGCACTTTTAACAGTCATTGAGGACTGGAAAAAAGCAGTCGACAAAAATTTATATTTTGCGGCTGTTCTTATGGACCTTTCGAAGGCCTTTTACTGTCTACCCCATAACTTACTGTTATTAAAGTTGAAGGCATATGGCCTGTCAAATGAGGCACGTAAATTGTGTGTGCTACAATTATGTACATGTATGTCTTAATATTGTATGTGTTGTTATTGTTATTAATGTCGGCAAAAAGCTCTACAGAGCTTATGTTTGTAGTATTTCATGTAACCCGACTTACAATAAGTTTTCTTATCTTATCTTATCTATATATATATACATCTCTGATCATCTCTGTCCAGCTAAGGGGCCGTTAAATCAAAGGTCACATGAATACGGATTCAACTCATGGTGAGATCGAATTATTCACTTGCAAATACACAATTCATCAGCGATATTTCAATCTTATTTTGACAAAATTACACCAAGTAGGCTTCTAAAAGCAAATAATTATTTCACTGAATCATTTTCTTTGAGGAATGAACAAAACAAATCATAACTGGCTATCTATATCTCGTAGCTCTGTATAATTAATGCCTCTTTAAAAGATTTCATTAGGAATTCAGAAAAAAAAAGGGGGAAAAAAAACCAACAAAAATATTTCGAAAAATGAGGATCCATTACTCAACTGCCGTATGCAGCAGTTTAAAATCTCCAATAGTCGAGCCAATAGTATAGATCAGTATAACGTCAGTCAGTATAGAGAAGGTGCTGCGCGGATTATAGGTCACACTCGTACCGGTACGTGAATTTTTTAACATACGTTAAACTACTTCCGGAACTTCTAACAATGCAAGAAAAGTTCATAAAAAAGAATACAGAAATGGCTTCATGGTATAAAAACGTAACACAGTAAAGTCATACCCAAGTAGCACATATTTTTTTTTAGCCCAGTTTGTCACAAGTTCAAAGTTTAAGAGAGTCAACTTTCGGTAAAAAGCTCCAGACTACAGATTTCAGAATTAAAAAAAAAAAAATAATAATAATAATAATAATTAATAAATACTTTATTTAAAGAGGGTAAAATCAGTTAGTACGATACTAATATCCCCTGATGCCCTCTGAATATAATATGATTATATATGTACATATTTGAGAGTTAGTGTGGAACCATAGCTCTTATGGGCATTTGAATGTTTTTGTTTTTGCTGGTGATCTAGCACTCATTTTGTGTTGGGTGGGCAATCAACAGTTTTTTTTCTATGACGTCATATTTTGAGGGACCATGTATAAGTGACCCTTAGTGGTGGACTGATTAATAAAGATACCTGTATAAAACTAGATATCACTGGAATCAGAATGTTCTCTAGTTTATAATGGAATAAAAAAAAAGTGTACTTTTAATAGTATAAAAAAGTTTTATCCAGAGAAACTGGGAAAAACATTGCCTAATTTAAGCTTAAAAAACCTGAAATCAGGTCATGTGCACACCCCTGAAGACATGATACCTGCACATTTTTCATAATCAAAGTTGTATGAATTTCATAGATTTTTACCTGGTCTTTCAAAAAATTCATGCTTCAGGCTATGTTCGCCTGCTCCGAAAAGAGCTACAGTGGCTGCAAATAAGTTTTGAATTTTCACTGCCAAAAAAACAGACTGTTTACAGTGTTGTCTCCCCTCAAAACATGAATATTTAATCTAATTTTTATACGACCGCAAAATTTGAAAAATTTTTCGTCGTATATTGCTATCACGTTGGCGTCTGCGTCGTCGTCGTCGTCGTCGTCGTCGTCGTCGTCGTCGTCGTCGTCGTCCGTCGTCCGAATACTTTTAGTTTTCGCACTCTAACTTTAGTAAAAGTGAATGGAAATCTATGAAATTTTAACACAACGTTTATGACCACAAAAGGAAGGTTGGTATTGATTTTGGGAGTTTTGGTCCCAACATTTTAGGAATTAGGGGCCAAAAAGGGCCCAAATAAGCATTTTCTTGGTTTTCGCACTATAACTTTAGTTTAAGTTAATAGAAATCTATGAAATTTTGACACAAGGTTTATGACCACAAAAGAAAGGTTGGGATTGATTTTGGGAGTTTTGGTTCCAACAGTTTAGGAATTAGGGGCCAAAAAAGGGCCCAAATAAGCATTATTCTAGGTTTTCGCACAATAACTTTAGTTTAAGTAAATAGAAATCAATGAAATTTAAACACAATGTTTATGACCACAAAAGGAAGGTTGGTATTGATTTTGAGAGTTTTGGTCCTAACAGTTTAGGAATAAGGGGCCCAAAGGGTCCAAAATTGAACTTTGTGTGATTTCATCAAAAATTGAATAATTGGGGTTCTTTGATATGCCGAATCTAACTATGTATGTAGATTCTTAACTTTTGGTCCCGTTTTCAAATTGGTCTACATTAAGGTCCAAAGGGTCCAAAATTAAACTTAGTTTGATTTTAACAAAAATTGAATCCTTGGGGTTCTTTGATATGCTGAATTTAAAAATGTACTTAGATTTTTAATTATTGGCCTAGTTTTCAAGTTGGTCCAAATGGGGGTCTAAAATTAAACTTTGTTTGATTTCATCAAAAATTGAATAAATGGGTTCTTTGATATGCAAAATCTAACTGTGTATGTAGATTCTTAATTTTTGGTCCAGTTTTCAAATTGGTCTACATTAAGGTCCAAAGGGTCCAAAATTAAACTAAGTTTGATTTTAACAAAAATTAAATTCTTGGGCTTATTTGATATGCTTTATCTAAATATGTACTTTGATTTTTGATTATGGGCCCAGTTTTCAAGTTGGTCCAAATCAGGATTCCATATGAAATATTGTGCAATAGCAAGAAATTTTCAATTGCACAGTATTGCACAATAGCAAGAAATATCTAATTGCACAATATTGTGCAATAGCAATTAATTTTCAATTGGAGTTATCTTTCTTTGTATAGAATAGTAGTTGATAATATATGTTGGAAATTTGCCAGACATGACTATGATGTCATTTTCTATTTTATTTGCCAATAACTTTATGTAAATGACTTCATTGGAAATTTGCCAATATAAAATGTTGCTGATGAAGCTTTTTTTCCTTATCTTATCTAAAATGTTTTTAGATAATGTATGTTGGACATTTGCCAGACATGACTATGATGTCATTTTCTATTTTTATTTGCCAATAACTTTATGTAAATAACTTCATTGGAAATTTGCCAATATAAAATGTTGCTGATGAAGTTTTTTTTATTGTTTTATACAATAAACAATGTATATTCACTTTTACTACCAACCAATCTTTACCATTCAGTGATAACAAGCACTTTATTTTACATTTTAATATTTTATGATGTATTTAAAAGAGTAGTTATTGTTGCAAACTCCATTAGAAATTTGAATTGATATCAGTTTTGGAAAAAGGGAAACGGGGATGTGAAAAAAAAGGGGGGGGGTTAAATTTTTCTCATTTCAGATTTCATAAATAAAAAGAAAATTTCTTCAAACATTTTTTTGAGAGGATTAATATTCAACAGCATAGTGAATTGCTCAAAGGCAAAAAAAAACTTTTAAGTTCATTAGACCACATTCGTTCTGTGTCAGAAACCTATGCTGTGTCATGATCAACTATTTAATTTTAGATTTAAAAAGTTTGAAGAAGAAATCTTTAATTGATTTGTAAAATCTTGACATTTGTTTTGTGTAAAAAAAAACCATGTAATGTCAAAAATTTGATCACAATCCAAATTCAGAGCTGTATCACGCTTGAATGTTTTGTCCATACTTGCCCCAACTGTTCAGGGTTCGACCTCTGCGGTCGTATAAAGCTGCGCCCTGCGGAGCACCTGGTTTAAATTATTTTAATTATTCAACCTGTTTTAATTGAAGTTAATTAACATATCTTTACAACCAAATACAAAAAACATGATACTTTTTCACCAATTATGTTGATAAAAAGGGACTTCCCTCCATGTCTATTTTTAGTTGGGGAATAACCCCTAGTTTTTTTATACGAAACTGTTTATAGCACCCATTGCCCATGTGAACATTTTTGTAAATAAGTTGGAGACACATCTCTATTAATCAGAATCAAGAGTGTATACAGATTGTAGTGTTCCCTTGCAGCTCTTGAGGGATGCTTTGAAGGATCTAGTTATATAAATTTGTGCACCAAAATATCATTTTTAATAATAATAAGTGTCAAACTAAAATGACAAAATGAATGATGTAGATGATACCTGTGAAGAGGATGACATATTTAAAATTTTATTTTCATTGTATAGATGACTTTCAATTCAATGCACTTTCCCATAAATTACCTGTCACACACTTTTGCTATTATCTTACATTTAAGAACTTTTATGAAGTTGTTTATGCAGATTCTGAAACTTAATTATGAAAAACATGAACTGAACAGGAACAGGGTGTTAAATTTTGTATGTGTTCATTTATGCTGACTTGAAATAAAATTTACTAACTTACTTTCAATCTTGTTTGACCCTGAGACTACTATAGTAGTCTCAGTTTGACCATATGAATTTTAAATTCTGATAAAATAAAATAGAGAATGGAAATGGTGAATCTGTCAAAGAGACAACAACTCGACCAAAGAGTAAAAAACAACTAAAGGCCACCAATGGGTCTTCAACAAAGTAAGAAAAACCTGCACCCAGAGGAAGACCTCCGCTGGCCCCTAAACAAAAATGTGCACTAGTACTAATTCAGTGAAAATAGAAGTCATACTAAACTCTCAAACAGATAAATGATCTAAAACTAAAAAATACATACTTCACCTATTGCATATTTTTATCTTTAGAACAAAAGGCTTCATGTCAAATGTACATGTATGTAAATATCCAAAACCAACCATTCTGCTTCTCAGAAAGATCTATAGAAAGATTCTGAATGACAAAGATTCTGAATGACAAAGTTTATAAGAAAAAAACACCAAAACAGGCCAATATATTGCATTGCAATCTTAAATCATTACCATGATTTCTAATTATATAAAGTTAAATGATGTACATGGTGACATACATTGTATGTACAAATGTTTGGTACTTTTGTATATTGTTAATTTGTGTACATAAGACATTTTTAAGTTCTATCACTTTTTATAGTTTTGAAGATGAAATCAAAACACTAGATTGCTGTAAACTTTTCAAAAACCAGCAACAAAAAATATTCTAACAGGTATTTTTTCTGGCTCCATGACTTTTCAATATATTGATGTAAAATTTTATTTTTTGTTGTATTTATTCTTTATTTTAGAAGATTCTTTTGTTTGCTTAAAATAGATTTCAAACATTACTAAAAAATTCTAAAAATGAGAAGTTAATTTAAGAGAAGGAATATGTCAGAACATTGAAAAATAATGAGAGTGCTGTATGACATATATCAATAAATGATATATGGCCAACAATTACAGTTGCACATCTTTTGAACTACATGTCTCTGATAAATGTACAATGTATGATTGGCAAATTATCAATCTTTAAACATGTATCATTTATTAATCTTCAACAGTAGTTTACCGCTGTTCTAAATTTATAAATCGATTAAGAAAAAAACAAATCCTGGTTACAAACTAAAACTGAGGGAAACATCAAATAAAATATCCAAAACATTTATTATAGATGATCAATTTGGAACAGACTGAGACTTAAAAATTCATTATTGACATTGAATCTTATCTTTTTAAAGCAGAAATACATTGGAATTAAGTAAACCAAATTTTCATTTCGAAAAAAAAATAATGTGTAAAAGTTTTCCATGCCTCACTGAAATCAAATAAATGTATACTAATTGAAATTGACAATTGAATGTTATTAATTAGCTGCTTCTTTATTTTATAGATCATGATGTTAAGAAGATGTTGCAGTTATCTGACATGTCTGACCATTAACATGATTAATGAGTCAATAATGGATTAAACACAGCATAATGGAAGTAAAAGTCACACAAAATAAATATACAATGACCTACACTAGGATTTAGTGAATCCCTTCTGAAAAGGACCAAAAATATCAGCAATATAATTAGAAAATGAATCAATAGAAAATTATGATAAGAAATCTGACTACATGTATTTGCAACTGGATAAACTTTAAAACTTTCTCAACAAAAAAGAACACTAAAAAACATATTGGATTTTGACCATTCTTGACACAGACAGTTGAGAACACAATGCTTTATCTCCTAAGATAACACGATACTTTATCTCCTATATCAATATTTGTATTGTATATTTCAAAACAATTCATTTCCTGAACCTTCTTGTCAGACAATTACACTTTAAAACTGGCTAAATCCTGAGTATTCAAATGATTCACAAGTTTCCGCGACAACAGAATTGTATACAGATTCTGAAAAGTCAGCAAAATTATCTTATAGTTAATCAGACTTAGATTAATATCTGTCATGGATTGCAACCCTGAAATAAATGACAAACATGTACATGTAGCTGAAAATTCAGTAAAGGAAATGGCAATCCATGCAATATCGAATAGTAATATTGAAAAGAATGATGAAAGCGTAGTATCAAATGAAATGGTAGAAAAACATTTGAATGAAATGATGAAAAAATCACAAGAGATTTATACAGGTGAAGGTCAATTTACAATTATAGATAGAACGGAATTTCCCTTGCAGAAAGACCAACCCAGTAAAGAAATAACAGAAGATAGTGTACCTAACAAAACTGTGTTGCCTAACCAACAGAATGTAATCCTCGTCAAGATACCAACTCAATATTTGGACTATATTTGTCAGTTCTGTAGTAAAGATTTCTCAAGTAAGAGCAGTCTGAAAGAACATTTGATAATACACAGTGGAGAACAGCCATTTTCGTGTGATATTTGTGACAAAAAGTTTAACAAGAAGGGGAATCTAATGAGACATCACAATACACATGGCGGGGAGAAGAAACACACGTGTGGTATATGTGGGAAAAGTTTTAATCATGCTTGTACATTAAAAGATCACATGAAACGTCATACTGGGGAGAAACCACATGAATGTGAAATTTGTAAACGACAGTTTTCCGAGAAATGTAATCTGAAAAAACACATGGTACTACATTCTGGTATAAAACCTTACTCCTGTGATTATTGTGATAAACCATTCTTTGATGCAGGAAATCTGGCCAAACATATTCTAATTCACACTGGTCAGCGACCCTATCAGTGTGATCTCTGTGGTAAGAAGTTTAGGTACGGAAACACATTAAAGAGACATCAGAGAATCCACACAGGAGAGGCGCCATTTCCCTGTCCCGTGTGTAATAAAGCTTTCTTTTCTAACGGAGAACTACACAACCATTCAGTTATACATACAGGTGTGAAACGTTTTAAGTGTGAGGTGTGTAGTAAATGTTTTAGTCGTAATCATCACTTACACCAGCACATGAAAAAACACACTGGTGAGAAGCCATATGCATGTGATGTGTGTGGTAGTAGATTCGTTCAGACTTCAGGTTTCCGGAAGCACATGCGGACATTTCATCCATCTGTACCAACTGAATGGCAACATCTGCCAGACTCAAATCGTACATCAGATGACTTTGTTCAACCCAATTCTAATGTGTCTAAGAAAGAAACTAAATATACTTGTGAAATATGTGGCGTCAAATTTGTACATGGTGCAACTTACCAAAAACATTCCCTTATTTATCATGAGAAATCTATACCCAAAACATGGGCACGAGCACCAAGATTAAAAAAGGTTAAAAGCAATGTTAAAACTACAGCAGATGATAAGTTAACAGAAAGTATTAAAGAATTGATTCAAAAGAATGAACAATTTCTGATAAAAACTGAACCCCCTTAAATTTACATTTCAGAAAATAACTTTATTTTCTTTCAATTATTAACCTGCAATTCAACTAGACAAATACATGATATAATAATATCTTTTGTAATAATATTTTTTTTTCCATATTTCAATGTATTTAGAATATTAAACAATAGAAAGTAAAGATGCTTATCCATTGTTACCAGCCTTTATAGATTAGTATATATACAAATGTTACATGTGTTACATGTATATATATAAAAAATTTAAATGAAATAAAATGGTGAAATTAAATAAAATCAAAATTGTCATTACTATTTTTCAGATTTACATTTCTATAAAGTAGTACATGTACTCTGGTGTAATTTAAGGTGAAAAAGTCGATGCAAATTTATCAGTTTATCATAATATATATATTTTAAATGTTCTTAATTACATATATATTAGTTCCTTAAAAGCTGTAAATGATAATTATTGAAATCATTTTTTTTCAAATACTTAAGTCTTTATAGCTTAGTAAGTTAGCATTGACTGTGGAAGTAAAAATTATAATGATTTAAGAAGTAGAAAGTCAGTGTTATGTGCAATTATGAAATAAATTATTTAGATTTTCTTTGTTTTTTTTAAATCCTTACAAACATTGTACATGTTGTATTTGTAGGTGATGTTGAGTATATGTTAGTGTTTGTTTACACCATCTACACAGTGTACATTTATACAAAATCTACACAATATATATTTATACACCATCTACACAATGTACATTTATACACAATCTACACAGTGTACATTTATACACAATCTACACTGTGTACATTTATACACACTCTACAAAATCTACACAATATACATTTATACACAATCTACACAGTGTACATTTATACACAATCTACACAGTTCACATTTATACACAATCTACACTGTGTACATTTATACACACTCTACACAGTGTATTTATACACAATCTACACCGTGTACATTTATACACAATCTACACAGTGTATATTTATACACCATCTACACAGTGTATATTTATACACCATCTACACAGTGTACATTTATACACCATCTACACAGTGTACATTTATACACAATCTACACTGTGTACATTTATACACCATCTACACCGTGTACATTTATACACCATCTACACAGTGTACATTTATACACAATCTACACAGTGTACATTTATACACAATCAACACTGTGTACATGTCTTTGATCATGTGGATTTGACATAGTCATGATAGTAGTACAGTATAAAAATATGGTGATTGCCAATGAGACAACTAAATACTGTCCACCAGAGTTTAATTGACATAGATACATATATAAGCAATTTTTATAGGTACTGAAATGAATTCAACAATGAGAAAAAAACTACAATAACATGAAAAATATGAAACACTTCAAACATGTAACTAACTACTTATTTAAAACAATACAATTTACGAAGAAAAAAAAACAGGACAGAGTTCGACAGACATGAACCAACTGTACTACAGGCTTCAGGCCTGGGACAGCCACATATGACGTGCCAGGATTAAACATATTTGTGAGTGATCAACCCTGCCCTAACATGAGACAGTGGTGTTACATGACCACATAAGAATGAACTATAAAAACTATAAAAATCAGCTGCAAATTGCTCAAAAAAAACTTGCATAAAACAATGGAGACAATGCACAGGTATAGGAGGTAACTGGGAGATTCCCAAAGATAGTACAAAGCCAATTACAACTTAAAATAATCATGTTCTCCCCAACAAAATGTCAGTGTTTATATATTGAAGGTTGGATAAACAGTGGTAATGTCTTTGAGCAAGTTCAGTGGACATAAATTTACAACTTATATGTTAGTCCTTGAATTTCATTGATTGTTGAATTTGCCATGTTTTGGTATTGATCATGTTGATTAATTGTACAGTGTGCACATGTATGTCATTGATTAATTGTACAGTGTGCACATGTATGTCATTGATTAATTGTACAGTGTGCACATGTATGTCATTGATTAATTGTACAGTGTGTACATGTATGTCATTGATCATGTTAATTAATTGTACAGTGTGCACATGTATGTCATTGACATGCAGTGTGTATACATGTATGTCATTGGATGGATATGCAGTGTGTATACATGTATGCCATTGGATGGATATGCAGTGTGTATACATGTATGTCATTTGATGGATATGCAGTGTGTATAGTGTATACATGTATGTCATTGACATGCAGTGTGTATACATTATACATGTATGTCATTGACATGCAGTGTGTATACATTATACATGTATGTCATTGACATGCAGTGTGTATACATGTATGCCATTGGATGGATATGCAGTGTGTATACATGTATGTCATTGACATGCAGTGTGTATACATAATACATGTATGTCATTGACATGCAGTGTGTATACATGTATGTCATTGGATGGATATGCAGTGTGTATACATGTATGTCATTGGATGGATATGCATTGTGTATACATGTATGTCATTGACATGCAGTGTGTATACATGCATGTCATTGGATGGATATGCAGCGTGTATACATGTATCTCAGTGGATGGATATGCAGTCTAATGTCTTGAATACATATGTAGTGTTCTATCTTAATTGGAATAGAGTATGTCATTGTTTGGATATGAAGTGTTCTTGTATTGATTTGAAATACAGTTTATGTAAAAGGTTGGATATGCATTGAATATGTCATAATTGGAAATACTAGTACAGTATATCTCATTGGTTGGATATATAGTTTTCTTGTCTTGATTGGAAATACAGTGAATATGATTGGTTGGATATATAGTTGTCTTGTCTTGGTTGGAAGTACAGTGTATGTGATTGGTTGGATATATAGTTGTCTTGTCTTGGTTGGAAATACAGTATATGTCATTGGTTGGATGTATAGTTTTCTTGTCTTGGTTGGAAATACAGTATATGTCATTGATTGGATATACAGTTTTCTTGTTTTTGTTGGAAATACAGTGTATATGATTAGTTGGATATATAGTTGTGTTGTCTTGGTTGGAAATACAGTGTATATGATTTGTTGGATATATAGTTGTCTTGTCTTGGTTGGAAATACAGTATATGTCATTGGTTGGATATATAGTTTTCTTGTCTTGGTTGGAAATACAGTGTTTGTGATTAGTTGGATGTATAGTTTTCTTGTCTTGATTGGAAATACAGTGTATATGATTGGTTGGATAAATAGTATTCTTGTCTGGATTAAAAATAGAGTGTATATGATTAGTTGGATATATAGTTGTCTTGTCTTGGTTGGAAATACAGTATATGTCATTGGTTGGATATATAGTTGTCTTGTCTTGATTGGAAATACAGTAGATGTCATTGGTTAGATATATAGTTGTCTTGTCTTGGTTGGAAATACAGTATATGTCATTGGTTGGATATATAGTTGTCTTGTCTTGATTGGAAATACAGTTTATATGATTAGTTGGATGTATAGTTTTCTATAATCTTCATAATCTTTCAGTCAGTTTAATTGAAGTCTGGAGCTGGCATGTCAGTTAACTGCTAGTAGTCTGTTGTTATTTATGTATAATTGTCATTTTGTTTATTTTCTTTGGTTACATCTTCTGACTTGGACTTTTCTTGAACTGAATTTTAATGTGCGTATTGTTATGCGTTTACTTTTCTACATTGGTTAGAGGTATAGGGGGAGGGTTGAGATCTCACAAACATGTTTAACCCCGCCGCATTTTTGTGCTTGTCCCAAGTCAGGAGCCTCTGGCCTTTGTTAGTCTTGTATTATTTTAATTTTAGTTTCTTGTGTACAATTTGGAAATTAGTATGGCGTTCATTATCACTGGACTAGTATATATTTGTTTAGGGGCTAGCTGAAGGACGCCTCCGGGTGCGGGAATTTCTCGCTACATTGAAGACCTGTTGGTGACCCTCTGCTGTTGGTTTTTATTTGGTCGGGTTGTTGTCTCTTTGACACATTCCCCTTTTCCATTCTCAATTTTATTGTCTTGTCTTGATTGGAAATACAGTGTATGTGATTGGTTGGATGTATAGTTTTCTTGTCTTGGTTGGAAATACAGTATATGTCATTGATTGGATATACAGTTTTCTTGTTTTTTGTGGAAATACAGTGTACAAGATTTGTTGGATATATAGTTGTCTTGTCTTGGTTGGAAATACAGTTTATATGATTAGTTGAATATATAGTTGTCTTGTCTTGGTTGGAAATACAGTGTATGTGATTGGTTGGATATATAGTGTTCCTGTCTTGGTTGGAAATACAGTGTATATGATTAGTTGGATATATAGTTGTCTTGTCTTGGTTGGAAATACAGTATATGTCATTGGTTGGATATATAGTTTTCTTGTCTTGGTTGGAAATACAGTAGATGTCATTGGTTGGATATGTAGTTTTCTTGTCTTGGTTGGAAATACAGTGTATATGATTGGTTGGATATATAGTTGTCTTGTCTTGGTTGGAAATACAGTATATGTCATTGGTTGGATATATAGTTTTCTTGTCTTGGTTGGAAATACAGTATATGTCATTGGTTGGATATATAGTTTTCTTGTCTTGGTTGGAAATACAGTATATGTCATTGGTTGGATATACAGTTTTCTTGTCTTGGTTAGAAATACAGTGTATGATTGGTTGGATATATAGTTTTCTTGTCTTGGTTGGAAATACAGTGTTTGTGATTGGTTATAAATATAGTTTTCTTGTCTCGGTTGGAAATAGAGTATAAATGATTGGTTGGATATATAGTTGTCTTGTCTTGATTGGAAATACAGTGTATGTGATTGGTTGGATATATAGTTGTCTTGTCTTGATTGGAAATACAGTGTATATGTGATTGGTTGGATATATAGTTGTCTTGTCTTGATTGGAAATACAGTGTATATGTCATTGGTTGGATGTATAGTTTTCTTGTCTTGGTTGGAAATACAGTATATGTCATTGGTTGGATATATAGTTGTCTTGTCTTGATTGGAAATACAGTATATATGATTGGTTGGATATATAATTTTCTTGTCTTGGTTGGAAATACAGTATTTGTGATTGGTTGTAAATATAGTTTTCTTGTCTCGGTTGGAAATACAGTGTAAATGATTGGTTGGATATATAGTTGTCTTGTCTTGATTGGAAATACAGTGTATATGATTAGTTGGATATATAGTTGTCTTGTCTTGGTTGGAAATACAGTATATGTCATTGGTTGGATATATAGTTGTCTTGTCTTGATTGGAAATACAGTATATATGATTGGTTGGATATATAGTTGTCTTGTCTTGGTTGGAAATACAGTATATGTCATTGGTTGGATATATAGTTGTCTTGTCTTGGTTGGAAATACAGTGTATATGATTGGTTGGATATATAGTTGTCTTGTCTTGATTGGAAATACAGTGTATATGTCATTGGTTGGATATATAGTTTTCCTGTCTTGGTTGGAAATACAGTGTACATGATTTGTTGGATATATAGTTGTCTTGTCTTGGTTGGAAATACAGTTTATATGATTAGTTGGATATATAGTTGTCTTGTCTTGGTTGGAAATACAGTTTATATGATTAGTTGGATAAATAGTTTTCTTGTCTTGGTTGGAAATATAGTATATGTCATTAAAATTGAGAATGGAAATGGGGAATGTGCCAGAGACAACAACCCGACCATAGAAAAAAACAACAGCAGAAGGTCACCCACAGGTCTTCAATGCAGCGAGAAATTCCCACACCCGGAGGCGTCCTTCAACTGGCCCCTAAACAAATATATACTAGTTCAGTGATAATGAACGCCATACTAATTTCCAAATTGCACACAAGAAACTAAAATTAAAATAATACAAGACTAACAAAGGCCAGAGGCTCCTGACTTGGGACAGGCGCAAAAATGCGGCGGGGTTAAACATGTTTATGAGATCTCAACCCTCCCCCTATACCTCTAGCCAATGTAGAAAAGTAAACGCATAACAATACGCACATTAAAATTCAGTTCAAGAGAAGTCCGAGTCTGATGTCAGAAGATGTAACCAAAGAAAATAAACAAAATGACAATAATACATAAATAACAACAGACTACTAGCAGTTAACTGACATGCCAGCTCCAGACTTCAATCAAACTGACTGAAAGATTATGATTTCATCATATGAACATCAGACACAATCCTTCCCGTTAGGGGTTTAGTATCATACCATCATAACATATATGAGAAGAACATAACCCGTGTCATGCCAACAACTGGTTTCTGAATAAATGTGTTTAGTTCCGATGCAAAGACCATATAAGTGAATTAATATTAACGCCAAAATATGCAATCTTTAATGACCCGACAACAGTATCGTAACTATATCCCTTCTTAATAAGTCTATTCAAAGGTTTTGTTAGTTTTTGAGGTGAATACTGACACCTTTGTGCTTTATAAAGAATATTCCTTTGTGCTTTATAAAGAATATTTCCATAAAAAATTGGATGTGAAATACCTGAATGTATAAGAAGTCTGCATGTTGAGCTATATTTACGAATGATGTCCTTATACCGATGATAAAATTTAGTAAATGTTTTGACTAGTTTGTGATATCGAAAACCCTGGTGTAATAATTTTTCAGTAATACATTAATTTCTCTCGTTAAAATCTAAAACATTGTTACATACACGAGCCTATCGTACAAGTTGAGATATATAAACACCGTAAGATGGTGACAAGGGAACGTCACCTTCTAAAAATGGATAATTAACGATAGGAAATGAAAAATCATCTCTTTTATCATAAATTTTAGTATTCAGCTTTCCGTTAGTGATATAGATATCAAGATCGAGGAAAGGGCAGTGGTCATTGTTAGTATTAGCTTTATTTAAAGTAAGTTCAACAGGATAAATTTCTTTTTCTTGCCAAAATATCATCCAAATATCTAAAAGTATTATTAAATTTGTTTATCAGATGTTGTTTCGATGGGTCTTTGCTTATTTTTGTCATAAATTGTAACTCATAGCAATACAAAAAAAGGTCTGCAATAAGTGGTGCACAGTTAGTCCCCATTGGAATTCCGATAATCAAACGATATACGGAATCCCAAAAGCGAACAAAAATGTTATCTAGTAAAAATTCAAGGGCATATATAGTATTAAAGTATGTCCAATTGACATAGTTTTGTTTATTGCTACTAAAAAATGACCTAAAAAGGTTTGAACATTAGTTGGATATATAGTGATTTTGTCTGGATTAAAAATATAGTGTATATGATTGGTTGGATATATAGTTTTCTTGTCTTGGTTGGAAATACAGTGTATATGTACTTGATAGGTAGTACAGTGTGTATGTACTTGATTAGAAGTATAGAGTGTATCTACTTGATTGGTAGAACATAGTCTAAGTACTTGTTTGGTAGAACAGGGTTTGTACTTGATTGGAAGTACAGTGTTATGTAATTGATTCGAAGGGCAGTGTGTATGTACTTGATTTGAAATACAGTGTGTATGTACTTGATTGGAAGTGCAGTGTGTATATACTTGATTTGAAGTACAGTGTGTGAATGTACTTGTTTGTAGGTAGTGTGTATGTACTTGATAGGAAGTACAGTGTGTATGTACTTGATAGGAAGTAAAGTGTGTATGTACTTAATAGGAAGTACACTGTGTATGTCCTTGTTTGGAAGTACAATGTGTATGTACTTGTTTATATAGTATGTATGTGATTGGAAGTAGTGTGTATGTACCTTATAGGAAGTACAGAGTGTGTGTACTTGAATGGAAGTACAGAGTGTGTGTACTTGAATGGAAGTATAGTGTGTATGTACTTAATAGGAAGTACAGTGTGTATGTCCTTGTTTGGAAGTACAATGTGTATGTACTTGTTTGGAAGTACACTGTGTATGTACTTGATTGGAAGTATTGAGTATATGTACTTTTTTTTAAAGTATATAGTATGTATGTGATTGGAAGTAGTGTGTATGCACCTTATAGGAAGTACAGAGTGTGTGTACTTGTTTGGAAGTAGAGAGAGTATGTACTTGTTTGGAAGAATAATGTGTATGCACCTAAAAGGAAGTACAGTGTGTATGAACTTGATTGGAAGTAGAGTGTATGTACTTGATTGGAAGTACAGTGTATGTACTTGATTGGAAGTATTGAGTATATGTATTTTTTTTAAAAAGTATATAGAATGTATGTGATTGGAAGTAGTGTGTATGTACCTTATAGGAAGTACAGAATGTGTGTACTAGTTTGGAAGTAGAGTGTATGTACTTGTTTGGAAGTATAATGTGTATGCACCTAATAGGAAGTACAGTGTGTTTGAACTTGATTGGAAGTAGAGTGTGTATGTACTTGTTTGGAAGTATAATGTGTATGCACCTAATAGGAAGTACAGTGTGTATATACTTGATTGGAAGTAGAGAGTGTATGTTCTTGTTTGAAAGTACAGTGTTATGTAATTGATTGGAAGGGCAGTGTGTATGTACTTGATTTGAAATACAGTGTGTATGTACTTTAAATGTAGTTGGGTGTGTATGTACTTGTTTTGAAGACCAGCGTGTATGTATTTGATTGGAATAAGTGTATATGTACTTGATAGGTAGTACAGTGTGTATGTACTTGATTAGAAGTATAGACTTTATGTACTTGTTTGGTAGAACAGGGTTTGTACTTTATTGGAAGTACAGTGTTATGTAATTGATTGGAAGTAGTGTGTATGTACTTGATTTGAAGTACAGTGTGTGAATGTACTTGTTTGTAGGTAGTGTGTATGTATGTGATAGGAAGTACAGTGTGTATGTGCTTGATTGGTAGAACAGAGTGTATGTACTTGAATGGAAGTATAGTGTGTATGTACTTAATAGGAAGTACAGTGTGTATGTCCTTGTTTGGAAGTACAATGTGTATGTATTTGTTTATATAGTATGTATGTGATTGGAAGTAGTGTGTATGTACCTTAAAGGAAGTACAGAGTGTGTGTACTTGAATGGAAGTATAGTGTGTATGTACTTAATAGGAAGTACAGTGTGTATGTCCCTGTTTGGAAGTATAGTGTGTATGTACTTAATAGGAAGTACAGTGTGTATGTCCTTGTTTGGAAGTACAATGTGTATGTTCTTGTTTGGAAGTACAGTGTGTATGTACTTGATTGGAAGTATTGAGTATATGTACTTTTTTTTTAAAGTATATAGTATGTATGCACCTTATAGGAAGTACAGAGTGTGTGTACTTGTTTGGAAGTAGAGTGTATATATAGTATGTATGTGATTGGAAGTAATGTGTATGCACTTAATTGGTAGTTCAGTGTGTATTTACTTGATTTGTAGTAGTGTGTATGTACTTAATTGGTAGTACAGAGTGTATGTACATTTTTGGAAGTATAGAGTATGTGTTTGATAGGAAGTAGTGTGTATTAAATTAATAGAAAGTACAATGTAGATGTACTTGATTGGGAGCAGTGTATATGTACTTGAGTAGAGTGTATGTATTTTTTAGTAGAACAGTGTGTATGTACTTGTTTGGAAGTAGAGTGTATGTACTTAATTGATAGTACAGTGTGTATGTACTTGATGAGTAGTACAGTGTGTATGTACTTGATAGGTAGTACAATTTGTGTACTTGACTGGTAGTAGTGTGCATGTAATTGTGTAGTAATAGTGTGTATGTACTTGATTGGTAGTAGTGTGTATGTACTTGATAGGTAGTTAAGTGTGTATGTACTTCGTAGGAAGTACAATGTGCATGTACTTGATTTGAAGTATAGAGTGTGTGTACTTGATTGGAAAGTAGTGTTTATGTAGTTGTTTGGAAGTACAGTGTGTATTTACTTGATTTGAAGTAGAATGTATGTACTTGATAGGAAGTATAGTGTGTATTTACTTCATTTAAAGTAATGTGTATGTAGTTGATAGGTAGTTGAGTGTATATGTACTTGTTTGGAAGTACAGTGTGTATGTTTTTGATTGGAAGTAGAGTATATGTACTTGATAGGTAGTACAGTGTGTATGCACTTGATTAGAAGTATATTGTGTGTATAATTGATTGGTAGAACAGTGTATGTACTTGATTGGAAGTAGTGTTATGTACTTAATAAGAAGTACAATGTGTATATACTTAAGAAGTACAGTGTATGTATGTACTTGATTTGAAGTAGTGTGTATGTACTTGATTAGAAGTACAGTTTGTATACTCTTGATTGAAGGTACAGTGTGTATGTACTAACTCAAGTCATTGGTATGACCAGAGATTTTCACTTCTGTTTTCGTACTATGAAACATATTTTGTAAAATATTTCGGTTCTCTATTACTGTATATCTTACAATTTACCTGTGTACATTATTCTATTTGGTGGCATTTTAGGTTATGGTTGTCTTTCTTAAATTGTTTGATGTCTCACCCCTTATTTAATTTATTTTGCATTTAAATTGTGTCATAGATCTAATTTATTCGTTCAGTGTATGTTCACTTGTGTTAATATGTCTTTTGGGCCAATTCAATATTTTTTAGCGAGTCTTTCTATGTTGAGATGTTACGCTTCTGTTTCAGGTAAGGGTGAAGG